>CAOLHI010004550.1:0-194059 GCA_948474755.1 Ctenosaura bakeri
GTTAGAAATAATAATTTTTTAAAAAATATTCCGTGGCGTCGACAGTGCTGCAAAAAGAAAAAAGCAGCAGACAACAGGCAGCTGTGGCGATTCTATGACCCAGTCCTCCCTCCGCATCACCCCCTCCTCGCCAGGCTAGGGGGGATTAGGTGGACTTTAAGGTCCCCTCTGAGCCCCCTCAGGACATCTATTGCCCTAGAAGTAACTTGGCCGATGTGGGAAATATAGCAGTAAAAAGTTTTTCCCTTGGCTAGACTGTCTGCGACGATGGTTTATCGGAGCCTCTCCGACAAGCCACCTAACTCGACACCATAGGAAACGGAAGTCCATAATTCTTGTTGTATTTTCAAGCCAGATTATCAGTTTAGAAAGAAGTCCACATATGTGTGGAGCCAAACTAAATGTGCCAAACATTTACTGTGCAGCAGCATTACTGGGAGGTTACCCTGGTGGAGGATCTCTCAGAGACAAGAGCAATGACTCTATAGCTAACACTTATTAGTGCTGTGCAGAAAGAGGCAGAGTAAGCCTGTTTTGAATGTCTTTTGCCATGAAAACTATGATCAGACAATCCAGAATGAAACAAGAGATAGTGCCAGAAGGTGACACCCCACGTAAAGCTACTGCCATAATCTACTGCCATACAGCAGAGGACAACTATGAGTAGTACGGTGGCTAATGACACAACTGGACTCAAACTGAAAGGATGTTCAGCTGTTGGTGTGCTCAGAGGTGAAAGTTCAAAACTGCACAACACTATTACAGGAACATGGAATGTAGGAAGCTAGACATAGGCCATTGTTGCACTACACTATTAGTGCTGTTATTCCACTTTCAACATCCTATGGAATCCTGGGGTTTGCAGGTTATCATAGAATAATAGAGTGGGAAGAGACCACAGGGGCCATCCAGTTCAACCCCCTGCCATGCAGAAACACACATCAAAGCACTCCCAACAGATGGCCATCCAGCCTCTGTTTAAAAACCTCCAAAGAAGGAGACTCCACCAAATTCCGAGGCAGCATATTCCACTGCCAAACTGCTTTGACTGTCAAGTTTATGCTCTAACTGTAGAGGCAGAAGAAGAAACTGAAAGATTCTGTTCTGGAGTCCAGAAGGAAATTGATTACACACCAGAGCAGATCATGTTGATAATCACAGACAACTGGTGTGCAAAAGTAGGAAATGGATCAGAATCAAACATTGTAAGAAAATTTGGCCTAGGATCAAGAAATAAAGGAGGAGATCAATTCATTCAATTTTGCAAGGCAAACACATTCTTCAGGCAACCCAAGAGATGACTGTATACATGGACATCACTTGATGGCAGTAAGCCCCACAAGCCACACATTTCTGCCTTGTGAAGGAACCCTGATGCCTCAAAGGACCCCATGGTGGATTGAACATAGTGATCATACTTTTTTGTGTGTTTAATATGGTTTGAGAGGGCCTAGAGTTATTCACATTTTTTCCCCTTGCTTGGGGCTCCTGTGCCCCTAATCTCTAGCAAATGTGGTGGGATGACTGTAATATTCTTTATTTCTGTTAGACCTGGAATATTTCTGTTAGACATGGAAATGCATGGAAATCATAATTTGATAACGCTATGGAAAAGTTTGACAGCCAGAATTTTTCTAAAGTTTAAATTATTTCGTCATTCAAACATTTTAGAAGTAGCCAATCTTCACCCATTTTACCTAACTTACACCAATAATTAAATAATCTGAAATGAATCAGGTTTGAAACAGCCACTGTAACAAATTGAAATCTAATTGTGTGAGCTGGAGAGGCTCTTCTTCCAATATACTGTGCCAGCAGCCAGCCAAGACTTACAGCTCTCTAATTAGAGCCTCTTATCAGCCACCACGAGCAAAGTTTGTAATATTTTGTCAGCAAAATGCTGGCCATTGTTTTGCAGTCTGAGTTCACAGTAAATCCAAAGCAACAGTCCAGTGGTGAAGTTCATACACAAGGTGATGGTCAAAGTTTATAGGAGCACAAGCAAGGAATCCAAATGTAAGCTGGGTTGCTTCCATTGATAGGAACAGTTGACTACAACAGCTTTCTCCCATTCTGGTCCCTCTTTATTCAGGCTGAGAACCTTCCCCAGCTGTTTGCTTAATTAATGAGTCCTTACTATATAAATGCTCCGAGACTGCTGGGCTCTCCCTTTTCCACCTACTGCCAGAAGTATTGTTCCTCTCATGTCTCTGTGTTGTGGCTGTTGGGAGGGGGCCTGTTTGGGTCCTGGGACATTGGCATGACATCCAGTTTCAAACATTTAAAAAATGAGTCTGAGCCAAACAATTTTCTTATTTTTGACAAATCCACAGATTTCAGCATCAAAAGTGCATACAGACAATGCCTTTGCCTTATAACCATCCATAATTAAATTTATAAGTGTATCAAACAATAAAAAAGAGAGTGAAGAAAGATGCAACCCCCTCTTCTCCCCAATTGGGAATTGTCTAGGCCTCCTGTTAGGGCAGAGGAGATGACTGGCTGAAGTTTGCTATGAACAGAAAAAGAAATCCAAGTTAGGATAAGTGACAGAAGGAGCAAGCAATGCAGTCCTGCCACCTTAAATGTTAAAAAGGAGAGACATACCACTATCTTACTGACACAGTCTATTTTCAATATGGGTACCCATTTGCTGGTTACTGTTCATTTTTCTTGCATGAAAGTGGATTAAAAGGGATTAGTTTCAGCAAGGCTTTGCCACCATGAGTCACCACTTACTACAGTTCTCCCAGGCTAAGAATTTGCAATTTGCTTTGATGATATCCTGCTGGTTTTTTTCCCTTGAGTATTAAACCACTTTTTGAAGAGTGGAAACATTTGGTAAACTCATATGAAGCAAAATGAGTTGTTTTGGTTAAATGTTGTGAATGAAGATCAATTATCACATTAAGATGGAAGCTGAATGGATTACAGTGAAAATTAAGATCTGATGTTCATTATAGCTCTGTCTGCAATAAATCATCATTTTTGGTCTTTTTGTGTGGTGACCCCACCACACAGAGCTCAGATTTTAATCCTGATATTTTATTACCAGCCTTGTGTGTTTATCAGTTACGGCAAATTATGAGGGAGCCAATGTGGTGTAGTGGTTTGAGCATTGCACTACAATTCCAGAAACAACAGTTTTAATCCCTGCTTAGCCATGGAAGTTTAATCCTTGCTTAGCCATGCAAGTCTCAGTCTCAGAGGAAGGCAAAAGCAAACCCCCTCTGAACAAATCTTGCCAAGAAAACTCTGTGATAGGTTCACTTAGGGTCACCATAAGTCAGAAATGATTTGTAGGCACACTGCAACAACAAATGTAAACCTGTAGTTTCTCAAATGTTGTTGAATTCCAATTCTCATCAGCATGCGTGAGTTTGCCAGTGGTGAGGCATGACAGGAATATAGTACTATAGGTTGAGCATCCCTAATCTGAAAATCCAAATTCCAAAAACCTTCAAAACCTGAAACTTTTTGCCACCAGCCACCTGCTTCTGCCTTCAAGGTGGCTGCTGTGCTGCTCCTGCTCATTCGTCTCTCAGATTCTCAGTCTGTTTCCAGCTTCATGCTTGATACACAACACAAGTAGCAAACATATGAGACATGAGGATGGAGAGAGATGCAAAGCTCGAGAGGATCTGTGAAATGGGAATCCATACTTATTACTTAGTGCGTATCCATGCCTCCTGCCATTTCACAGATCCTCACGTCTCTCTCCACCCTTGTGTCTCATTTACTTTTGTTGTGTATAACAGCAAGGCTGGAGATAGACTGAGGATCCGAGAGACTGAGGATATAAGGGACCTGATATATGTAATAAAAAAAAATTGTACTATACAGGAGGTCTCTGGGGAGCCCACCAGCTGCCCAGTTTCACTGTTGAGGTGGTGGCGATGGGACTCCTGCTCATTCATTCACAGATTTCCCAGAGATCTCCTGTAGCGTACTGTATTTTATGTATAAGCAAATACAAGCATTCTGAAATTTTAAAAAAAATTCTGAAATTTGAAACACTTCTAGTCCCAGGCATTTTGAATGAGGGTAACTCAACATGTATAATGGAGAGGTTTGGAATCTAGCGTTGTGGAGGTTCCTGAGTCATCCCTGGTCAAAGCATTCCCCACTACATTAAAATGCCTTCTGCCATGTCCCATGATGTTCAGCTCATGGTGCCATGCAGGGCACATCTGCCCTCCAAACCAGATGTGATTCTCCAGCCCTACTGTACAATTTCACACAAACACCGTGTAGGCTCACCAGTGTTCCTAGTCCAGGTATACCTCAATTAATGAAGTCAATATGTTCCTGAGTATTACTTTTACAAAAAATTTGGTACCAGGAGTAGAAATAACGTGGAAAGAATGAGGATAGGTTCCTAAACCACAAAAAAGAAGAGCAATATGTTACCCTACTCGCTGGAGGTCCCTTAGGGGGATTCCCAACGCTTGTCAAAATATCACTTGTGGGGAAAATTAGCTATGAACACTGCCGTAGCAATGCAAAGAAGGCAGGGTAGTTAAGGATCCTGAGCGCAGCTTTACGGAGTTGGATCACAGAGAATCAGCCTAGTTGTTTAAATTTAAGTATTTTATTGAAATAGATGTTAAAATCCATACAATCACTCAGCTGCATTCACTCCCACAAGCATACAAGACTACAGAAATTTAGAAAGAGGTGGAAATTAAGAGAGAGAGAGAAATAAGGGTTTTGGAGTAATACTGTACCAATCCAGAAATCTTCAGCTGGGAAAAGACAAGCGAAAAGCCCAACTCAGCCTCAGGGGGCGGGGCTGAGGGAGCTTTCCACTGGCAGAAGCGTTGTTTGCGAATCTGGGAGAACTCCAAAATGGAGGAGAAAAAGGGGTTCTAGGCAGCATTTTTATGAAGATAGAGCTCAGCTTTGTAGTTCAAAGAAAATACAGCCAGGCATCCTTGTAGTTTCCTGCAAGATGATTTTCTCATCTGGGGATTCTTATCTCCAAGGTGTCACATTCCTGGCTGTTTGAAATGTTAATTTGATCCCAGAGACCTCTTGTCTCCTGTTAGTGCTGTTATTGCTGAAAATCCATTCCAATGGAATGTGAGAACCATTTTGAGATTCACTTAGGATGTGTGACAGAAAACAATGCTACCCTTTGATATGTATCCCTAGCTCTACTACCTACGTGTCCTTCCAGTAGATCTCTATGGCTCACTGTGTTTGATATAAAATAATTATGATCCTCAGGACATAGCATGGAGGTGGGGTAGCAAATGAACTATGTTTCAACAATATTTTCATTCAAAACTTACAATATACATATGTGACAGGAAACAACCAGGTCAGGTAAGCCTTGAATAAGTAAAAAGGCCTTTTGAACCATTTAGAGAATGGTTCTCTTGAAGGCTTCTTCCAAAATGCATCCAGGGAAATTTTAAAAAAAAATTAATCAGCCTCCACTTTTCTTATAATTTCCATTTTGGTGGCCAAACTTACAGGTCTACATTCGCTCAACATGCTAAGGGGAACCGATGAGAGAGTCTAACTTGCCTTCACCTTTTCCCTTTGTTTTGCTGTTCATGCATGATCAGAAGGGGATTCTGGAGGAAGTTTCTGTTTATCTTGCCTGTTGTAGGCGACACACATAACAACAACAGTTGAATTCCAGTCTTTCCAAGTTCAGACGCTATTGCACGATGTACTGCAGACATGCTGCTACAACCTGGCACCAAAAGTTTTTCTCTAGCTCTCCTTCACCTGAATTCTAGTGCTGCTAAAAAAAAAACCCATTCCATTTAGACAGAGGACAAAGGAAAAAAGTGGCGGCTGGACAGACATGAAAAGACTTTCTAAAAAGGAGCTTCTTTCTCACAGGCTTTGTTAACTGAGGTGTGCCCACATCTGCTTTCTCATGTGTCAATTAAGATAATATATTTTGCATTTTTATAGATACCTCCTTAGTGCTGTGCTGTATAACACAAAGTTTTTACCAACTGGTGCTGTGATGGGATTCTGTATTTCTTCTTCATAATCTCTGTGCCTCACAAAAATGAGTCTTCTTCAGAGCCTCTTTTGGAATGATCTAGAGCTGAGTAGCCTTGCCTTATCCTCTCTGTTGAGCATGTTCCAGCCCACCAAAGCTATTCACTCCTCAGTTTTTCTTCATCTACTGTGAAAACAACAACTTATTAGAGTGTTCTGTTCACTTCAGCTTTTGGGTAACTTGTAGTCTTCTCTCTATCTATTTTTCTGCTTTTGTTTTTTATATTTCTGTACTTTCTTTCAATAACCTTGATTCTTTGAAAAAAAAAATCCCCCTGGGACTTTGTTCCAGTTTTTCCCTCCAAAGTCCTTTTGAACCATTGTTTTTATGAGAGAAAAGTATTTACTCTGACATAGATTGATAGATGAAGGGAATGCTGTGGATGTAGCATATCTCGATTTCAATAAGGCCTTTGACAAAGTCCCCCATGACATTCTTGCAAAGAAGCTAGTAAAATGTGGGCTGGACAGGGCTGCTGTTAGTTGGATTTGTAATTGGTTGACCGACCGAACCCAAAGGGTGATCACAAATGGTTGCTTTTCATCCTGGAGAGAAGTGAGTAGTGGGGTGCCACAGGGTTCTGTCCTGGGCCCAGTGCTGTTCAACATTTTTATCAATGACTTGGATGAAGGAATAGAGGGCATGCTCATCAAATTTGCAGATGATACCAAATTGGGAGGGGTTGCTAATACGCCAGAGGACAGGATCAAAATTCAAAATGACCTGGATAGATTGGAGAGCTGGGCCAAGGCGAACAAAATGAAATTCAACAGAGAGAAGTGTAAGGTCCTACACTTGGGCAGAAATAATGGAATACAGAAATATAGGATGGGGGACACATGGCTGGATAGCAGTACGTGTGAAAGGGATCTAAGAGTCTTCATAGACCACAAGCTGAACATGAATCAGCAGTGTGATGCGGCAGCCAAGAAAACCAATGCAATTCTCGGCTGCATCAATAGGAGTATGGTGTCTAGATCGAGGGAGGTACTGGTACCACTCTACTCTGCTTTGGTTAGACCCCATCTTGAATACTGTGTCAAGTTCTGGGCACCCCAATTCAAGAGGGATATTGACAAGCTGGAGCAAGTCCAGAGGAGGGCGACCAAAATGGTGAGAGGACTGGAAACCATGCCCTATGAGGATAGACTTAAGAGAGCTGGGTATGTTTAGTCTGCAGAAGAGAAGATTAAGAGGGGACATGATAGCCATGTTTAAATATTTGAAGGGATGCCATGTAGAGGAAGGAGAGGGCTTGTTTTCTGCTGCTCCAGAGACCAGGACAAGGAGCAATGGATTCAAGCTGCAGGAAAGGAGATTCCACCTGAACCTCAGGAAGAACTTCCTGACAGTCAGGGCTGTCCGGCAGTGGAATATGCTGCCTCGGAGTGTAGTGGAGTCTCCTTCCTTGGGGGTTTTTAAGCAGAGGCTGGATGGCCATCTGTCGGGATTGCTTTGAGGGTGTTCCTGCATGGCAGGGGGTTGGACTGGATGGCCCCTGTGGTCTCTTCCAACTCTAGATTTCTATGAGTCTATGATTCTATGATTCATACATCTTTAGCATTTTTGTTTTTGTTTGCTGGGGTGAGGGACATGTTTACTTCTTTTTTTTCTTTTTATTATATGGATACTAATAATAAAATCCATTTTAGAAAATTGTACATTTCCGATTCAATTATTCATATATACATTACTGTAGTACTATATAAATATACATCTTATCTTAATAGTTTAAAAAATAACAACTACTGTATTTACATTTCCATGACTTCCAGTCTACTACCTAGAATCGCTAATCGTGTTATTTTAAGTATAAAGAAACTTCCTAATACAAAAATTTTATGTATTATTTGTAATAATGTCTGCTACAATATCACAAAAAAAAAAACCCCATGACTTTACTGTTTCCTCATTATTTGTCTGTTCTCCCAACCAAGTTATGTTGTTAGTTATACCCACGTGTTTATTTACCCTTAATCTGGCTCTAGAGGGGAAAAACCCTCTAGAGCCAGTGCCCATATTTCTTCATAAACTTTGTCACTGGATTCCAGTTATTTTCTACCTGATCTATTTGTTTCCCTTTTAGCCTCATGGAGAACACATCAAATTGTTTGTAATCAGCTATTTTCTAAACCCATTGCCCTATGTCCGGAGTTGCTGTTGTCTTCCATAATCTTGCAAACACCATTCTTGCAACTGTTACCAAATACAATAAAATTCTCGTTCTTCAACTGAAAAGTTTTATCAAGCATAAATATCATGTTTAATAAAAACAGTTCAGGCATCAAGGGAAATGTAACATTGAATATTTCTTTCATAGCATCATATATTTTCAGCCAGAATTTCCTTGTATGTGGGCATGTCCACCAAATGTGGTAAAATGTACCAAGGTTATCTTTACATTTCCAACACTTATTTTCACCAGTATGGTACATCTTATCGATTTTTTCCGGGGTTAAATAAATTCTATGCATCATTTTAATATAGTTTTCTTTTAAGTCTTGCGAATTAGTAAACTCTGCTGTATTTTTCCATGATGCTTCCCAGTTTTCTAATAATATATCAAGTTGTACATTTCTTGCCCATTTGATCATGACATCTTTTATGGGTTCGTCCTCTAATTTATGCGCATTAAGATATTTATAAAAAAATGAGATTTTTTGCGTAGACTTCAGAAATATTATTGTTTCCAGCTCGTTATATGACTTTTGTAAACTCATGTTTACTTCTTAAGCATGGAAAAAAATAACTTTCTGCCTTAAAGTCCTCTGCTGAGAGCAATGAAGTCCATCACTGAATCAAATGGAATAGATCCCTTACCTCTTATGTTTTTGGTAATTGGTACTGATGGTACTTTGTTTTTCCTGATAGCTCCTTTGATCCCAGTCTTGGTGCCAGCATCAATATCAGTACTAATGTCTCTCAAGTTGGCCTCAACATAAGTAGAGGTGTTGTCATTGGTCCTTTTAGTGTCTGCCTGTACAGCACATGGGACTCTATACCTCTTTCACCATCAACACCTCGGAAGTCTGTGTTCTGTCTTTCTAGAAAGGCATCTCACTGTGTGGACTCTGGAGACCAACAGAAGACAAAGGAGGAAGGTCTGTCATACTGATATCCCATAATACCAATGTCCCTTGGTACTGATGTCCCATGACATCTGTTACTTATTTAACTTGATTTATAATTATTTAAAGTATTTCTGTATTGCGTCCGAGTTCACAAGGGCCTCTGGAACGATGAACAAATAAAAGCAATTAAAGCAATAAAGAGATTTTTTTTAAAAACAGCACATTAAAATAATTGTTCAAAAACCCCGAAACAATCCTTAAGTCCAATTTTAAAACAATAAAACAGCATTTTCAAACATTAAATGCCATGTGGAATAGTGCTGTTTTGGCTGCCTGCCAGAAGCTTAAAAGAGAAGGGCCAGGCTATCTTCCTTGGGTAGGGAGTTCCGCAGTTGGGGCACTGGTACAGAGAAAGCCCTGTTACATATACCCACCAACCCAACTTCAGGAGCTGTTGGGACACCCAACAGGGTGCTTTGAAAGAAAACCACCACTTTGAATTGAGTTTGAAAGAAAATTGGAAGCCCATGTACTTCTTGCAAGACAGGTGTTTGTGTCTTTGAAATGCACACATGACACTAGTCTGGGTACTGCATTATGTACTATCTGCAGCTTCTGAACACTTTTCAAGGGCAGTCCCACATAGAATGCACTACAGTAGTCTAATTGGGAGGTAACTAAGGCATGAACCACTGTGGGCAGATCTGTCTTCCCTAGGAAAGGACATAGGTAGTACATCAGCCAAAGCTGGGCTAAGATGTTCCTGGCCACCACAGCAACCTGGTTGTCCAGAAGTAGTGTTAAGTCCACTAGCACTTCCACTGATCTTTCAAAGGGAGTGCAGTCCCATCCAGAACAGGCTGTGATCTTAACCTCAGGTTTGTTTTCCTACTGACAAATCATAGAATCATAGAATCATAGAAATTCAGAGTTGGAAGAGACCACACAGACCATCCAGTCCAACCCCCTGCCATGCAGGAACACCCTCAAATCAATCCCGACAGATGGCCATCAAGCCTCTGCTTAAAAACCTCCAAGGAAGGAGACTCCACTCCACTCCGAGGCAGCAGATTCCACTGCCGGACAGCCCTGACTGTCAGGAAGTTCTTCCTGAGGTTCAGGTGGAATCTCCTTTCCTGCAGCTTGAATCCATTGCTCCTTGTCCTGGTCACTGGAGCAGCAGAAAACAAGTCCCCTCCTTCCTCTACGTGGCATCCCTTCAAATATTTAAACATGGCTATCATGTCCCCTCTTAACCTCCTCTTCTGCAGACTAAACATACCCAGCTCTCTAAGTCTATCCTCATAGGGCATGGCTTCCAGGCCTCTCTCCATTTTGGTCGCCCTCCTCTGGACTTGCTCCAGCTTGTCAGTATCCTTCTTGAATTGGGGTGCCCAGAACTGGACACAGTATTCAAGATGGGGTCTAACCAAAACAGAGTAGAGTGGTACCAGTACCTCCCTCGATCTAGACACCATACTCCTATTGATGCAGCCAAGAATTGCATTGGCTTTCTTGGCTGCCGCATCACACTGCTGACTCATGTTCAGCTTGTGGTCTATGAAGACTCCTAGATCCCTTTCACACGTACTGCTATCCAGCCACGTGTCCCCCATCCTATATTTGTGGATTCCATTATTTCTGCCTAAGTGTAGAACCTTACATTTCTCTCTGTTGAATTTCATTTTGTTCGTCCTGGCCCAGCTCTCCAATCTATCCAGGTCATTTTGAATTTTGATCCTGTCCTCTGGCGTATTAGCAACCCCTCCCAATTTGGTGTCATCTGCAAATTTGATCAGCATGCCCTCTATTCCTTCATCCAAGTCATTGATAAAAATATTGAACAGCACTGGGCCCAGGACAGAACCCTGTGGCACCCCGCTAGTCACTTCTCTCCAGGACGAAAAGCAGCCATTCGTGATCACCCTTTGGGTTCGGTCGGTCAACCAATTACAAATCCAACTAACGGTAGCCCTGTCCAGCCCACATTTTACTAACTTCGTTGCAAGAATGTCATGGGGAACTTTGTCAAAGGCCTTACTGAAATCGAGATATGCTACATCCACAGCACTCCCTTCATCTATCAAGCTAGTAACTCTATCATAAAAAGAGATAAGATTAGTCTGGCATGACTTATTTTTGAGAAATCCATGTTGACTTCTCGTGATTACCGCGTTGCTTTCTAAATGATTAGAAACTGACTGCTTAATGATCTGCTCCAGGATCTTTCCGGGTACTGATGTCAGGCTGACTGGGCGATAATTATTTGGGTCCTCTTTTTTTCCCTTCTTGAAGATGGGGATAACATTTGCTCTCCTCCAATCTGCTGGAACTTCTCCTGTCCTCCAAGATTTCTCAAAAATTATAGCAAGCGGTTCCGAAATGACCTCTGCCAGCTCTTTTAATATCCTAGGATGCAATTCATCTGGCCCTGGAGACTTGAATTCATCCAATGCGGCCAGGTATTCCTGTACCACCTCTCTTCTTATTATGTGCTTCATTTCCTCTGCTTCCTCCCCTGCTCCCCAACCGCCAGGTTGAGTGCTTGTATCCTTCTAGGAAAATACGGAGGCAAAGAAGGTGTTAAGTAGCTCTGCCTTTTCTCTCCCCCCTGTGAGTAATTCGCCATCTTCTCTGTGTAGCGACCCTACTGTCTCCTTCTTTTTCCTTTTGCTGCGGACATATTTAAAAAAACCCTTTTTATTGTTTTTATTGTCTCTGGCCAGCCTAAGCTCGTTCTGTGCTTTAGCCTTTCTGACCTCCTCCCTACATCTCCTTGCTACTTGCTTAAATTCTTCTTTGGTGGTTTCCCCCTTCTTCCATTTCCTATACATGTTTCTCTTGACTCTTAGCTCAGCTGAGAGTTCTTTAGTCAACCATTCTGGTTTCTTCAGAGGCCTTCCATTTTTCCTCCTTATTGGCACAGTTTTAGACTGTGCCTTCAGTATCTCCTTTTTAAGGAACTCCCATGCCTCCTGAACTCCTTTCCCTTTCACTATTCCTGACCACGGAATTCCAGCCAGCAGCTCCCTAAGTTTACAGAAGTCCGCTTTTTAAAAATCTAAGATGAGTGTCTGGCTACCCTTATCTTCTCCTTCCCACTGAATGCTAAATTCCAACAGGGCATGGTCACTCCCCCCTAAAGATCCAACCACTTCTACCTCATTCACAAGGTCATCCCTGTTGGTCAAGACCAGATCTAGAATATTTGATCCCCTTGTGGCCTCTTCCACCTTCTGGACCATGAAGTTGTCTGCAAGACAAGCAAGAAACTTGCTGGACCTTGCTGTAATTGAAGTCTCCTATTATTACTGTATCCCTCCTCTTTGAATGTGCAGTCATTTGGTTGAGGAAGGCGTCATCCAAGTCCTCAGCCTGGGTTGGAGGTCTGTAGTAAACCCCCACCAGAATATCCCTATTGTTTCTCGCTGCCTTAATTCTTACCCAAATGCTCTCTACCTGGCTTTCTGGGTTTAAGTCCTGGATCTCTTCACAGGTGAAAACATCCTTGACATACAAGGCTACTCCTCCTCCTTTCTTGTTTGGTCTATTTTTACAAAACAGGCTATACCCCTCTATTCCTGTATTCCAATCATGAGACTCATCCCACCAGGTCTCAGTGATGCCTATCAAATCGTATTTATTTTCTTGTACTAGGAGTACAAGCTCATCCTGCTTGTTTCCCATACTCCTTGCATTAGTGTAGAGACACTTAAGTCCCTGGGCCCTTCCTGCAAGTCCTGTACTATTGATTCTACTCCTCCCGCCATTGGCCACTTGTACTACTTGTCCAGTATCATTTGGGCCTTTTACCCCTGTGTTCTCTGAGTCCTTGCCCTGAATAATATTGTCCCCCTCCCCAGTGGAACTTAGTTTAAAGACCTCTTAATCTTCCTTGCAAGACTGTTAGCAAAAACATTCCTGCCCAGTTTCGTGAGGTGCAGCCCATCCCTCGCCAGAAGCCCATGCTCGTGGAAATTCAGGCCATGTTCCAAAAACCCAAACCGTTGTTGGCGGCACCATGTGCGGAGCCAGTTGTTGACCTCTACTATTGCCCTTTCCCTACGTGTGCCGTATCCTTGAACAGGGAGGAGAGACGAAATGACCACCTGCACACCAAGGTCCTTAAGCTTTGTCCCCATACGTTCGTAGTCCTTTGCAATGTGGTTTAAGCTGCTCCTCGCAGTGTCATTGGTTCCGACATGAACCAAAATGAGGGGCTTATAGTCAGTGGGTTTGACTATCCTGGTTAGCCTCTCCGTTACGTGGTTGATCCTGGCCCCAGGAAGACAACAGACCTCTCGATTGAGCTTGTCCGTTTTGCAGATTGCTGTTTCAGTTCCTCTTAGCAAAGAGTCCCCAACAACCAGAACTCGCCTCTTCTGAGGCTTCCCCTGGGCTTCTAGATAAGCGTGTTTTACCAGGACTGCCTGAGCATTCTGTTGAGGCTGGGAGCGTTGATCTAGTTCCTGTTGCCGATGTTGGATTCTTTCTTGTTGACATTCTGTTCCCTCTGCGTAGTGCTCTTCTTTGTCTGTAAGTCCAAGTACATCAAAGCGATTGTGTAGGTTAAGAGTCTCTGTTACCTTTTTGGTCCTTTTACTCCTCCATGTAACATTTGCCCAAGCCTCCGTTTCCTGGCGCTGTGTACTGGCTTCCTGATCTGGCAGCTCCTCCTTGTATTTGGAGTTCCGGTAGGTCTTCTCTTCCCTATCCAAAAATTCCTCCCCTTCCCTGATAAGGTGGAGATCAGAAACTCGTGCCTCCAGCTGGCGAACCTTCTCCTCCAAGAAGGTGACCAGCTTGCACTTGGTGCAGGTGTATCCAAGAACCTCTTGTGGCAAGAAAAGGAACATGCCACAAGTATTACAGGTGACTACAGCAGCTCCCTCTCCTTCCATCCTTGAAACTACAGAGAGTAGTACAGGAGAAGCTCGAGAAAGGAAAGGAGTTCAAGTGCGCGCGCCGAAGGCGCTTCCCGTTGGTAGCTCCTAATAAAGCTCCTCCCCACTAGCTGCCTCCTCCCCCTTGTTAGTCAGACCGTGTGATCAGGCAGAGCCCACGGCCAGGACAATAACCAGCAATCAATAGCAAGCAAATAACAAGCAAGGCCCCTCAAGCACAGCAAAAACAAGCAAGGCCCCTCAAGCACATTAAAAACAAGCAAGGCCCCACAAGCACAGCAAAAAACAAGCACAGCAAAAAAAACAAGCCTGTAAAACACACCTGGTCTAGGATGTCTTCACAGGCCCAGCTCTCCTCTGCTCTTTCCTCTGGGAAATGAGCTAGAGGCCCGTTGGTAGCTCCTAATAAAGCTCCTCCCCGCTAGCTGCCTCCTCCCCCTTGTTAGTCAGATCGTGTGATCAGGCAGAGCCCACGGCCAGGACAATAGCCAGCAATCAATAGCAAGCAAATAACAAGCAAGGCCCCTCAAGCACAGCAAAAACAAGCAAGGCCCCTCAAGCACATTAAAAACAAGCAAGGCCCCACAAGCACAGCAAAAAACAAGCACAGCAAAAAAACAAAAACAAAACACTTCTGTCCTGTCTTGATTAAGCCTCAGTCTATTCACCTGCATCTAGTCCTTCACTGCATTCAGACAATGACTCAGGACTTCTTCTTCATGGTGTCTTCACTTCACCCAGTTGGATTTTGTATCTGCACAGAAGTGTAATGCAGAAATTTTCTAAAGCTGAGCAGCTTGGCCCTATCCCCTCCCCACTACAACTGTCTCATACGCTAGAGACCACCAAGCTACTGTTACCTCAGTTCCTTCTGCTCTGCTGAAAGAAATGCACACTGTTAATCTTTCTCTTGTTGGGTAACTAAGCCTTTTGTCTTATTGATTCTTTCTATCTTAACTTACTCTAAATTCTATCTATTTTTTCTTTAATCTCTAAACTAAAACAAAAAAACAAAAAAACACCCAAAACTGTTTCCTCTAGCACAGTTTCTTCCCTTCCTCCTCCTTCCTCCCCCTGCTTCTTTTCCTTCCAACTCTTTTTTACTGGACTTCTTATCTTTTCTCATGGCCTTTTTTTCTGCCCTGTTTAAATGCTGTGTTACTTGCAAGAATAAAGTAGCATTTTCAGATGCACACATTGAGTGCTTACTTTGCCAGAAGTAGGAGCATATTACACAAAAGTGTTCCATTTTTAGAAAATTCAGACCCCAAGCACTGAAAAATCAAGCAGTTAGGCTAAAGTCATAATGTTTGGAAATGGTGCTTCAAGCAACTGAAGATCCAGCCCCTTCTTAGCCTTTATCCCAACCAACGAAGCACAAGACAAAAAAGTGTGATTTTTTAGATGGCACTTCTCACTGATTTTGCATTGTTGATAGCAACCTTGACATCGTCTTTGATATCAGAACACTCAATCCCAACATTTCCAATAATGGCAGTGGCATCACCAAGGGTTTCTGAAACTCAGATTTCACCCCAACATACTCCACTATTAATGGAGTTGGGGTGGTGATGATATCACTAGCACCAAGCCATCATACTAGACCGAAGGGTCATAAAAGACATGCTTCATCATCATCAGAAACTGTTGACTCTTGTGCTAAAGAAAATAAAAAGAAGATAGTGAGACGAAGTGAAACTTCAATCCAAGACATTGATCATACAACAGTGACTGAACCTGACCTCATTGATGTTCCTGCTATGATACTGACATAGTATCAGAGAGAGCACACAAACATCTCTTCATACCGGTACCAAACTAGTAGCATCTGTTCAGCTTACCTTGATGCCATCTGAATGATCACCATTATACCGATCTTCCACATCCTTATTCTCCATGAGGAGAAAGATCAGCATTCACCATGAAGAGCATGCAGGGAGGGAGAGACTTACATCATACCAAGTCTTATTCCCCTTCATATGAGGACAGATATTATATAAGGGAACACTACTGTCATTCCCCACATCAACATTATTTGCCTTATCATTACCAGACTCACTCAAGATTAAGAACTCTAAGATGTCATTCTCCAACACTAAGGCATTATGAGAGACCCCCAATACTAAGAAAACAACCACTCCCGTCTCCACGAGAGCTGCAGTCTTTGGAACCAACAACCTTGACAACGCTGATAATCTCTCCTGCACAGCCAATTTCACCTGTGCTACCTATATCAATAACATCTGCAGCCTCACATCATTTACATCCATGATAACAACAACTTCTTCCACTACCACTACTACCGCTGTGCCTTTTACACAACATCCAACAGAACATATTTCACAGCCCTCAGTACTAGTACCAACAATACAACAATACCAATGACATCAGGTACTTCTGCTTCCTCAGAGCCATAGAAGACTGAGGTATCAGACACCTCTGAGAGTCATTATGAAATTGAATCGTTGATCACCATCTCCATATACATCATTACCACCAACAGCAATAGAAGGCACATCTTTTCCATCACCACCAGCGGATGTCAAGTTCTTTGTGGATATATTATTGAGAATGGCTAAGGCATTGTCTCCAAACCTCTGAACCTCCAATTCCTTATCTGATCCTGTGTTCCAGATGGTAGACAATCCAATGCCAATATCTGCAGTGGTTCCTCCCTTGCCAGTTATCTTGGAGATGATGAAACAGTCATGGGAAAAAACAGCCTTGTTGGTCTCTGTGCTTCATCAGCCTTCCAGCAGAAAGGAGTAGGAGTAGGAGCAGCATTTCTAGCTGGAACTGTGATTCATCTGTGCCCTCACACAAATTTGTCCTACCATCCCCACTTTCAGGTCTCTGTAGCTTGATGGCAGACTTCAAAACTGTAACAGTAGGTAACAGTAGATTGGAGGGCTTAAGCATGTGTAACAATTGAGGTGGGAGAGGGGACAGGCCCAAGCTACTCAGCTCTAGAAGGTTCCAAATTAGGCTTCTACACAGGCATGAAACTCAGTTGTGTAAGGGAACTGATGACCACTTGAAGAACCACAGTTACAGGTAAGCAACCTGTTCTTCTATGGTGTCCTTGACATTAGTTGTAAAGGAGAAATAGAGCTCCCAACCTCAAAATTCCAGATGACCTCTCCCATCTGCTTCATGTAAATGCATAGGGGAAGGTATTGACCCCTGTGGAACCCACAACCTAATGACCAAGAGATTGAACAACAGTCTCCCAGCACCACCCTCTGTGGATGTTCAGCCATGAATGACTGGAACCACTTCAAAGCAGTACTCCTAAGTATGATATTGGCCAAATGACCCAGCAGGATACCATAGTTGATGATATCAAATGCAACTGAAAGATCCAGGAGGACCAACAGGGATGCACTCTCCCATCCATTTCTTGGTACAAGTTATCCATCAAGGTGACCAACGCTGTTTCTTTCCCATAACCAGGCCTGAAGCCAGATTGGAATTGATCCATGTAATCTGTTCAATCCATGAAAGCCTGGATTTATTTTGTCATCATTTGTTTTAAGACCTTAATTAAATAGAGAAGATTAGAGACTGGCTGATAGATACTTAGGGGCATGAGGTCCAATGAAGGTTTTTTTTCAATGAAGGTCTGACAGCTACTTCTTTGAGTACATTGCCCTCTTTCAAGTAAGCATTTATGTACTCCACCATCCAACTGGGTAGTCGTCCTTTGGCAGCTTTAATTAGCCAGGATGAACATGGGTCTAACAAACAAGTGATTGTCCTCACCACTCAAAGCAATTCATCCACATGTTGAACTAACTGAAACTCATCCATCAAAACCAGAGAGGTACATATCTCAATTGACTCCTCAGACACTACATTCAATGTGGAGTCCAAATCAGAATGAATCTAAGTAATTCTCTCTGCAAACTATTTACCAAATTCATCACAGTGCTGTTCAGAGGGTTCTTCCTAGCAGTCTGAGGTCTAGGACATAATAGCCCTGAAATAACTGTGCTAGATGAAGTTGAGCTGATGTAATAAAGGCAGCTAAGAATAATTTCTTCACTGCCCTCACTGCTGCAGATTAGATTTTAAAATGTGGTCAGATTAATCCAGAGTCTTTTTCCACAAGTACTCTAGTAATCTCCCCAAGCGTTTCATTACCCTGAGCTGCTCAGAAAACCAAGGAGTCCGTGCTCTGCCCCCAAGTAAAGGAAGCCTGCAAGTGACTGTGTCAATTGCTCTGTTCCACAGATCATTCAGGGCATCAATAGAATCATCAGCTTTAGCAGCTGGAAAATTCTTCAGGGCATTCAGGAATCCTTTTGGAACCATTAGTCTCTGGGGAGAGACCATTTTAATGGGTCCATGAACCCTCCAGAGGTTAGGAGTCCCAGAAAATCTAAACCCTATTAGGTAGTGATTTGTCCATGGCAATAGGGTTCTTTCAGCCCACTCCCCAGATCACCATAATCCTGACCAGCAAAAACCAAATCGAGAATGTGGCCCGCTACATGTGTAGGGCCAGATATTAACTGAGACAGGGCCATAATTGCCAAGGAAGCCATGAAATCCTGAACTGAAGCTGATGAGGGTATCTTGGCTTGGGAATTAGGTAGTGATCGAATTGAATCGAATCTTTATTATTACAGTCATAGACCAGCATCACAAACACTTAAATAGCATACAAAGTAAAGGAGGTAAGTGGCAAAGATCTGACAGTAAAATACAATTTTTTAAAATCCAGTAAAATACAACTGATTTGATAATAATAGTTCCAAATTAAAAGTAAAGCTAAAAACAACCTCCTAAAACACAGTTATAACTCAGAATTTTGAGAAAAGTTGATCAGGCCTGTTTACATTATTTCAGTCGTAAACCAATAATGTAAAATAACAATAGCAGAAATAAAATAGCAAGTTACCATCATATAGTCTAAATCTAATTCATAAATAGAAATATAACAAAGTCAGTAAGATCTTACACAGATATACGCACAGGTATAAAAGAATTAAAGATAAAACCTAATCTAAGTTAAAATATACAAAATAAAATTTTAACCATTAAGATCCTTTACAATTCGACTTCTTATTTTAACAGCAGCAGCAAAAAATCTAGCTACTAATAGAGTGGTCTGTGATTCCCTATCCTCTAATAAATATTTTAAATAATAGTTGGTAGTTCTGCCTGGGAGTCGCTGCACCATAGGAATAATCAGTGAAAGTCGAATCTCTTTATAAAAAAGGCAATGGAATAAGACATACTTAACCAATTTCACTTCTTCAAGTCCACATGGGCAAAGTCGCTCAGGATAAGGATTTATTAAATCTCCCCTGCAGTACAGCGGATGGCAAGACATTAAATCTTTCTAGTGTGAAGGTTTCCTGTACTTAGGGATGTTTAGCTGGAAAAGATATCTTGCCAGTGTAAAAGACCCCCACTGTCATTAAATTCCAAATGCCTGGCCATTTCGCTCTGGTGGCATTGTAGGTCTATATCCCAAATGTGCTCTTAATTGTCGATTTGGTTTTTTCATAACCAAGATTTATCAAAGCGGGGGGGTCAAAGCCCAAGCTTTTTAACTTTCCAAGAGTGTGGACTTCCACTTAGTCTGGGCTAAGTCTAGCAATATTAGAGGAGCCAGACCTACTGGGAGAAAAATCAGTTTTAGCCAGTAATAAATCCTAAGTATCCACATCTGGGCCTCAACTGAGATCTGTCCCACCTCCAGCCAGACTCTGCATTTGGGACACAGGAAGAAACCCCTAAAAAACTATGAAGAAACTTTGTTTGTATGATTTCAAAAAGGGAAACACTCTTAAAAGTGCTAACTTGAGAGCCATATAAGGCTAGAGATAACTTTGGCTGTATATACTTGTATAGCAGCAGGGATAAACTGACCTCCTTTTCCATAAAAGAACCTTATTATTGTCTTGGTGTTCCTTTACACATTTGCAGAGGCATGTTTTATGTGGATGTCCCATGTGCCTCTGGCATAAAAAGTTATACCCAGGTATTTAAAAAACATCACTTGTTCGTTTGCTTTTATCGATCTGCCATTTATGCCTCTTTTTTTTCTTAGAGAACACCATCACTTTTGACTTTGCATAATTGATTGTTAATTGTTCCATAGCACATTAGGATTTTAATGTTCTTAAGAGACGCTTAAACCCACACAGGACAAGGAAAGCAAAAAATACCGAATACAGAATAGCCGGAAGAGCCATATTTGGCAATTTTGGTGGGGGGGCATTTTTTCCCCATCCTTACAACGAAGGAATTAATATAAAAATTAAATAAAATAGGTGCAACACGCAACCTTGCCTTACCCCATTAAAAGTTGGGATTTGCTTTGTTAAATGTCCCGCCCGTCACATCTAACCTGAAGTCATGTGTTTTGATACAAACCGTAATAAAAATTAAAAGGCGTCTGTCTATATTTGTGTTGCTCAACTTTTCCCATAACCTATCTTGTGAAATGAGATCAAATGCAGACTTAAAATCTATAAATGTGGCATAGGGAGAGTCTTCTTTAATTGATGTATATTTTGTGCATTGCTAAAATGTTTTGATCCATCCAGTCCACCAATTTAGTGAAAAGGTGGGCCACGTATAATTTGCTGATTATGCTTAAAAGGCTGATGGGTCTGTAATTTAGGGGATAAAATTTTTCCCTTTCTTATATATTGGTATAATAATTGCTAATCCCCAGTTGTCAGAAATGGGGCAACAGTCAATACTAGTGAACAATTCTGCAAGGACCTGGGCCCACCAGTCGATATTAGTTTTGAATACTTCTGGTGGAATTTTCTCCCCCCTGGGTTTTCCCACTTTTAATCCTAAATGAACGCCAGTTTCCCTTTTGGGAATGGGGGATTTGGACCAGCATTGTTCAAGGATAAGGAAAGTATTGGGGGGGGGTTTTCTTTTAAATAAGGGAAGGAAATTTTTTCCCAAACCCTAGCTGGGATAAAACATTCCACTTCTGAAGGGGTATCATGCCATCCTCTTGCAACAATTCTCCAGAAGGAGGCAGAGTCCTTCCTTAGGGAGGCATCATTAAATGTTGCCATGCTTCTTTTTGTGTTTGGGTTTTTTTTTTTTTACTTTAATCAAAGCTTTATATTTTATTTTAAGTTCAAACCACTCAGCTGGCAATGTAGAGATGTTAGCTTCCCTATAAGCCCTATATTTTTCCAGCAGAATACTTTTCATAGCAATACATTCCTGATAAAACCCAGCATTTGGATTTGTGTGATGGATGGGAGAGTTTTTTTCCCCTTTTTTTTGACTTAGATAGTCTTGCAGAAGGGAAATAGTCTTGAAACAGTATTATTGTTCTTTCTGTAGAATTTGCATTTAATAAATTAGATTTTATTTTTAAAATTCCTCACAATTGAGTTTTTTAAAATTTTTTTGTTGACATGGGTAGACCATCTAATGTGAGAATATCTCAACTCTACGTCTCCATCCGCCAGAGACGCATTATAAATTATTTCATTTTCATTCTCTGCCATAAGGGATAGACACAAGGGAAGATATCATTTCCCCGGTTGCCCCCCTCCTTACATTCATTTTTAAAAGATGTAAGCCTGCAAAATTGCAGCCTTTGTCTTTAGACTGCCTAAGTGGTATGGGGTGAGCTTTATCCAGTTCAGGTGGAGATTCATGGTAATAGGAATAAAAAGTTTACAATTGGCCCAAATTTAAGCATTTAAGTCTCCAGCCACTATTACGGAATCAGGGAACCTAAATCATATTGTCAATATATTTTTGTTTGACCCTTTTATTTTTAACTAACTGCTTTTCCCTTTGAGGTGGAATATATACATTGATTAATAAAAACAAAAAGACCTCATTTTAGTAACAGAGCCAGAGCCAAAGAGTCCAAGGGCTCCATTTGACAAGTAAGGCCCTGAGCTTTGTTGTCACCAATATGCAAAACCTCCTTAACTCGTCCACCCTTCTCACTTGGTGTTCCTGCTAAACGTAAGAAGAGAAACCATTAACACCAATGTCTCTTGTGGCCCACGTCTCTTGAAGAAATAGGATCTCAGGTTTTTGAATAAATTCTATAAAGGAAGGTCAATGTTTTTTACCCCCCTGAAATTCTATGACAGCAGAGATATCTGGGTCTTCCTTTGTTGGAAATTTTTTGTCAGGATGTTTTTGTGGGTGCTGCTACTAAATTTGGGATGGGTTTCTATATTCAATAGCAAGATGTTGTCCTTTTGTAATTTTCTTCCCTACCACTCGATTGCTTACATCCTCTTCCAATTTTTTATAGATCTAACTGGGGAGTGGCTGCTAACATTGGAAATTATTGAAATAGTCCTCTTGGGATTGATGAGCAGGAACGTCGTGGATATTATCGATCCTAATAATTGGTTGTCTAAAAGTGGTTTGTAGTCTGGGAGGGGCTTTTGTTTAACAGTTGGTGACATCAACTCAAATGTAGTAGATTGTGCAGTGAGTTCAGGAGGTCTTATGATGATAGGCGATGTTTTTTTTTTCCCTTGAGGAAATGAAACACAAATTCCTTTATTTTTAATGGGGATTTTCTTCAGATAAATTACAGTTACTGTCTCTGAGACTACTTCTGTGACAGTAGTTTTATGGGTATTTGAGAATTGCTTATTAAATAATATCATTCTCAAAATATCTAAATGTTTCAGGATACTATTTTGTTCCTCAAGGGGTAAGGCAGATAATGAATTCAGTAATGCTTTTTCCTCATCAAAGCATATTTCTTTTTTCTGGTGGTGTAGAAAGTCTGGACTGTGATTCAACTGGAATGTACTTTGTTTTTCTTTTTGGGCGATAGCTGGGGTGGGTTCTCCCAAGTCCAGATGCTCATCAGTTAGGTCAATCAGGTTTTTCTTAAGTCCCGTGTTTTTGTGTAGCAGATCTGGGATTACTCCCTTTTAACTGCACTGGAGGAGCTTGGTTTTCAATCGTCCTTGCACTGTTAGGCCAAGATGACTAATTTATTTTGCTATTTAGCATCTGACTCGCCAGCAAACTTTTTGGGGGCGACCGCTGCACGAGCACAAACGTAATTGAAGAATATATATTCTATATGGGTTATATTCTGAGGAAAAGAAGTAATTGGGAGCTGGTGAGTAATTTTATGAAATGAACTTTATGTTCATACTGTATAATCCCTCCGGTTTAGGGTAGTTCAGAGTTACTGTTTCTCCTAGCCAGCACTAATTTCCAAGTAGTACCAGTGGTATTCTCTTTTGATCATTTTTTTCCCCTAAGTGCTGAGACAGACCAGGGATCCTGAAGGTTCTGCAGATTGGTATCTAAGAGAATCAGCCTGAGAGTTAATTTCCCCCCCTTTAATTCCTTCAGTGTAGCAAAGTGCTGTCACTACTTTTATTAGTCGGGGATTTTAAAAAAATTTCATTAGTTGTTGTTGAGGGGCTATTGCGGATGTTGTCCTTAGTCTTTATATTTGCCCCCTTAGTAAGATTTATCTCTTTATTTACCTCTTTGGATAGCAAGTTGAAAAGCTTTTAAAGTTCATCTTGGGTGCATGTTTTGGATGTTTTACATTCTTTATGTTTTTAGTTTTCTTCACATTTTTAACAACCTTCTTTTTTGGGTTTTTTTCTTTGGGTAACATCTTTTGTTTAACTGGATGACTAGAGTTGGCTGAATTAACTGGTTGCAGCTTAGCACCATTTAAAGCTTTATTTACTTGTTGTCAATATTAGGATTTTGTAGACCCTTACAAATAGAGTAAAGGGCTCAGTACAATCAGATATAAAGGATTTAACATGCTCTATATCTTTAGACAAGGAACAAAGCCTTCTATCCACTTGTTGTCTTCTGTATTCAGTTCTTTCTATGGGGTTTCCTCCAAAATTGCCTCTTGTAGAATCCGCCCTTTTGTTTCTCTCAACTCCTAACAGCTGTTCTCCGTGCTGAGATCCTAGACTGGGCATTGCTTTTATAATTGCTCCTTCTTCCGCTCCACCACACTTGGGGAAAAGAAACGGATTATCTTCGTTTGTTCCTTTCTTCGACCAGTTATAAAATTTTCAAACAGAGGGGTGTCTTGCATTTCTCTGTATGCTTTTCTTGTAACCACCATTACTAACTGGAGGTTAAGTAGTATATTTGGAAATGCAGTTATGGGAGAAATGGAAGGGTTTCGGTACTTGCTTTTTTTTTTCCCGTTAAACTGCACCAAATTGTTTAGAAAAATAGTGAAATTTACCCTCCACAACTTGTAAATCACAGTTCTCTGGAAACTCATATCAATAAAAACTTTGCTTTAATTAGTGCCTTCATGGTCCCAGCTCAGTGTTACAACTTACTTTTTCTTCGTGGTCTCTGTGCCTTCATACACTAGGAGCTTTAGCACCTGCGCGGAGCGTTCAGAAACTTCTAAACTCATTAACTTGGCGGGCCCCTCCCCCCCGCTGGTACTGCGCATGCTCCTCCCGCTGAGCAACGGTGTCTCCTCAGTTCTGTCGTCCGCCGTGAACCACAGGGACCTGAGAAGAGGGGAGGAAAGGGCGGGTGTGTATGATGGCACAGATGCCACTCAAAAAACCACAGTTACAGGTAAGCAACCTGTTTTTCTTTTCGTGGTCTCAGTGCCTTCATACACTAGGAGACTTTTCCTTTCCGGTTGGGTGGCGGGTCAGGTCCTACAGCACGGAAGCCAGCACCTCACGTCCGAACTGAGCATCTCTGCCGACCGGCAGTCGAGCCTGTAGTGGCGAACGAAGGTCGATGGTTGGGACCAGGTCGCCACACGGCAGAGTTCGTGCAGGTCAACTCCTCGCAGGAGGGCCGCAGAAGTTGCCACAGCTCTGGTGGAGTGGGCTGAAGTAAGGCTGGCGGAGGCTTCCTCGCGAGCTCATACGCCAGTGAAAGTTGTACCACCCACTTGGAGAAGCGCTGGGTGGACACCTTTTGGCCCCTTGACGTCACCCATAACAAACGAACAGATGTGGCGTCTGTCGGAAGGAAGCAGTCCCATCGTTGTAAAACGCCAGGGCCCGACGCACGTCCAGGGAGTGAAGGGACCGCTCCAGCGGGGTCGTCGGGGCCGGGAAAAAAGCAGACAGGATGATGTCCTGGTTGAGATGGAAACTGGACACCACCTTTGGCAGGAACGAGATGTCAGGTCTCAGGACCACCTTGTCTCTGTGGAAACCAAAGGGCTCATCGGATCGAAGAGCTGTTATCTCACCCGCTCGCCTTGCCGAGGTCACCGCTACCAGGAAGGCAGTTTTCAAGGTTAAGAGTCTGTCATCCGAGGTCGCCATCGGCTCGAAGGGCGGCTTCGTAAATGCAACAGCACCAACGAGAGGGACCCCGGCGGTGCGGCGGGAAAAGGCGGGTAAAGGTGTTGAAGTCCCTTCAGGAACCACTTAACGGTATCGTTCCTGAAGAAGGCCGATGCCCCAGTTCGTGGGGGCTGGTATGCCACGATCGCGGAGAGGTAAACTTTTAGAGATGGAAATGCCAGGCCCTGTTGCCGGCGGTGAAGGAGAAAATGCAGGACGGTAAGAGTCCCGCAGGCGATACCGGCTCACTCCTTGATTAGCGAAAGGTCAGGAAGCGTCGCCACTTGTAGTCGTAGTTGCGACGGGTGGACTTTTCCTGGCCCCAAAGAGGACGGTCCGGACGGGATCATCTAGTGCGATATCCTCCCGGCATGGAGGGCCAGGCGTGGCAGGGCCCGGGTGGAGGATGCGGCCGCCGGAGTGGGGAGAGGCCCCGGGGTCGATGGAGTCGAAGGAGGTCGCCTCGCGTGGCTCGTAGCAGGGGTGTGAACCAATGCTGCCTCGGACAGTACGGCGCCACCAGGTCACGTCGGCTCGGTCGGCTAGGATCTTCGATATCGTCCGACCGAGCAACGGGAACGGGGGGAACCGGGACGGAGTCCCCCTGTCCACGGAAACTGGAAAGCGTCCCCGATGGAGGCGCGTCGTGGGCCCCCTCTCGAAAAATTGGCTGCACTTCGCGTTTTCCCCGGTCGCGAAGAGGTATCGACGGGTTTGCCCCCGCGGTGACAGTCCGAACGCCTTTCCGGAGGGCCATTCGTGGTGAATGAGGTGTCCCTGCTGAGGGCGTCTGCTGTGGTGTTTCCTGCCCGGCCAGGTGAACAGCCACTGGGTGTATTCGTGGCGAACGCACCAGTCCCACAGTCAGGGCGATGTTCAGCAGAGTCATGGAGTGAGTCCCTCCGTCTGTTCACATAACAGACGGCAGTGGTGTTGTCCATCAGGATCAGGCTGTGCACCGGCGACGACATGACGGAATGCCCATAGAGCTTTTGAGATGGCGAGCAGCTCGAGGGCGTTGATGTGAAGAGCCGTCTCGTCGTCGTTCCATCTGTCGCGGACTTTGAGATCGCTGCAGTGGGCACCCCATCCGTAAAGGGAGGCGTCGGTGTTCCGTCACCTTCGGTGTCGGCTGTTGGGGGGGCATCCCGGACATCAGATTGTTTCGCGATTCCACCATCGGGGGGTAGCGCACATCCTCCGGCAGTTGCAGTGGATGGCGTTCGTCTCGCAGGGGATCGAATATGCGGACGAACCAGTGTTGGAGAGGTCTTGCCCTCAGTCTGGCGAGATAGGTTCCCCGGGGGGTGGGGTGCCCGGAGGGTGGACGTTTCTCGCAGACAACGTCAGGGCCATGTAGGCGTGAGCGGCGGCCCGAATCAGGGTTTGAACCCGGGTCTCTGGCAGGTACGCCCTGGCGGAGATGAGTGAGGTAGCGCCGATGAAGTCCAACGTTCTCGCCGGGTCGAGGTGGGACTTCTTCGGATTGACTTGCAGCCCAAGGCGGGTGAGGAGTGACAACGTCATGTGGACGTCGTGGTAAAATCTCTGTTTGCAGGACGCCACCTACAGCCAATCGTCGAGGTAAGGGTGACGGAAGCGCCCTTTGTTAGGAACGAGACCACCAGGGCCATGCATTTGGTAAAGACCCTGGGGGCAGTCGAGAGTCCGAATGGCAGCACCTTGTACTGGTAGCAGGTGTTGTTGACTGCAAAGCGGAGGTACCGTCTGTGCTGCGGGCGAATGGCGATGTGGAAGTAGGCGTCTGGGGAAAGATGGAGGCGAACCAGTCCCCTGATGGAGGAGGGGGGTCGGCGGGGTTTTTGGGCCATCTTGAACCCTTTGGGGGGGATGTAGTAGTTCACCCCTCTGAGGTCGAGGATCGGTCGGAGGGTACTGTCGGCCTTCGGTACCGTGAAGTACCGGGAGAAGAAGCCGGGGGTCTTGGCTTTTACGGGAGCTGCTCGATTGCTCCTTTTTGGGGGGGGACTGGATCTCTTCCAGGAGGGCCGGGTCGATGGAGTGGAGTAGAGACGCCTCGAGGGGAAATCTTGAAACTCGATAGCGTAGCCAAGACGGACGATGGAAAGCACCCAAGAGTCCGAGGACATACTGCCAGTCCTACAGATGTCGAGTCTAGGTCGGTCGGGCTCCGGGGGCTGATGGGAGGCTGAAGAGAGGATGTTGGGACGTCCCCCAAGACTGGTCAAAATCTGGACTTCGCATCCGAGGAGGACTTCTTGGAAGAAGTGGGACAGCGCCTGAAAGGACGTTGGCCCCGGCCGGGACGACCTCGACTGGCCAGCCTGGGCTAGCGGTGGAACGACGAGGTCGACGACCGTCGCCAGGACTGGCAGAAGGTGGCGGCCTGCGGGCTTGCATGGCCGGCTGGGGCCCCAAACTTTTTGGCAGTCAACCACGCCTTTAAATAAATTGTCCAACACCTGGTTGGTGGTGGAATTGAAGAGGCCCTCACCATCGAAGGGAAGGTCTTCGTTTCCTCCGAGTGTCCTCCTGGATGTCAGCCGGTCGCAACCAGGCATGGCGGCGCAAGCCATATTGCCATGACTCGAGAGGCAATCTCCACCGCATGCCGAGAGGAGACGACTTTCCCGGGTGATGGCTACGGCCTCGTTAAAGATGACCGAGGTGGCCTGATGGTGCACCGGCACCATCTCTATTGCCGGCTGAAGGCGGTTGGGGCCTTCTTCAGGTATCCACGAGGCAAGCCTGAGTGTTAGACAGCCTAAATGCAGGGAGCCCTCTTTGTCCGGCGGAGGGTATGCTGTCTGCTGGTGCCCTTTGTCTGCGCCGACTCGACAACCACAGAGATCGGTACCGGGTGGTTGAAGAGATAACTGCGTTATCCTTCTGCACCCTGTACAGGTGCTCCAACCGCTGTGGTATCGGCTTGCCGAAGCCGGCCTGTCCCCCGTGGACTTGACAATCTTCGGAACGGGGCAGAAGAGGCAGCGGGGCGGTGGCAGGTTGTCTCCCTTCAAAAATAGAAGAGGGTCGTCGTCCTCCGGCTCTGCCTCCGCGATCTTGAGGCCGAGGGTAGTGGCCATTCGGGCAGCATCGCAGAGAACTGGTGGATGTCCTCTGGAGCTGAGTCTGGGACCGGCTCCCCGAATCCCAGAGGAGGAACTCCTGCGAGGCCACATCCGAGACCTCGGACTCCGCACTCGAGTCGTAGGACTCGGAACTCGGTGAGTCCTCTCGTCGCTCCCTCTCTGGCTCCTTCCCCACATCTGTGGGTGCAGCCTTTTTTGGGGTTCTCCACAGCCAAACTGCGACGGTGGTAGTGTCCCGTTTGGTTGGGCCACAACCGCCTTCACCTTCTTGGTGGTGACAGGCGTAGTCTGACAGGCCGTGGTGGTCGTAGCCTCCTGTACCACTGACTCCACAGGGCGCGTTTCCGAGCCGTAACCCTGGGAGGGGGCGATACCGCTCGGTACCGAGGTGAAGGCTCTCTCGCCCTATGGTATCGAGGAAGGGAGAGCGGCTGAAGGAGCGGCGGTCAGACGGCAAGCGGCTTCGGTATTGATGGTCCGAGGTGCCTCTCAGGTGAGCGGGAGCGAGAGTCGCATTGCCGTTGAGGTGACCGGGACCTCCGGAAGGTCCCCAGCATTTAGGGCACGGTGGTCCAACCCGGGCGATGGAGAATTGACGGGTAAGAAGCCGGGCGCTCTCTCCACTCAGATTCCCTTGCGTACCTGGCCACGTAGGACGCCGAGGGGGTTTTCTGGAGGCAGACGAGCGAGGTTTTCCTCTTTGTCTCCCGGGGGGCGGCGAGCTATCGTGCGCTCCGAAGAGCGGGACCGAGATCAGCTGAAGTTGAGCGCCGCTCAGGGGAAGCAGAGGTTTTCTCTGCTGGGTAGCCGACCTGCGATGGCTTGAAGGGTGGTGGTGCTCCTCCACCAGGGTTGGAGGTTCTGCCACAGGGGAGTCCGGACGTTTTTTTGGGGAACATCCTCGATCTCGTCGTCCGAGAGATCGATGGGGTGCCCCCCCCTTTGGGAGGCTCAAGAGTCGGAGGAGGAGTTGGAGGCTACGTCCCCCGCCGGGGCGCGTTTCTTCTCCTTCCCTTCTTCTTCTTTTCCTTCTCTTTTTCCTTGTCTCCATCCGGAGCAGGGTGCTTCTTAGAAAGGGGTCTCCTTAGCAGGCGCCTCCCGCCTTCCTCACCCTCGAGGATCCTTTCCCCCGACTTGGCAACCGCCGACAGCTTCAGGATCCTCGGTAACGCCGATATCCTATCCTGACGAACAACACCACTGCCGTCTGTTATGTGAACAGCAAGGAGGGACTCCCATGACTCTGAACATCGCCCTCGATCTGTGGGACTGGTGCGTTCGCCTACGAAAACACCCCGGGTGTTTACCTGGCTGGGCAAAAAACCACAGCAGACGCCCTCAGCAGGGACACCTCATCTCACCACGAATGGTCTCTCTCCGGAAAGGCGTTCGGACTGATTCGGAGCCGCTGGGGCGAACCGTCGATCGACCTCTTCGCGACCAGGGAAAACGCGAAGTGCAGCCGATTCTGTTCGAGAGCGGGCCACGATCGCGCCTCCATCGGGGACGCTTTCCAGTTTCCGTGGACAGGGGGACTCCTGTACGCGTTCCCTCCGTTCCCGTTGCTCGGTCGGACGATATCGAAGATCCTAGCCGACCGAGCCGACGTGATCCTGGTGGCGCCGTACTGTCCGAGGCAGCATTGGTTCACACCCCTGCTACGAGCCACGCGAGGCGACCTCCTTCGACTACCATCGAGCCCGGGCCTGCTCTCCCACTCCGGCGGCCGCATCCTCCATCCGGACCTGCCACGCCTGGCCCTCCATGCCTGGAGGATATCGCACTAGACGATCCCATGCTCGGTACCGTCCTCGTTGCGGCCAGGAAAGAGTCCACCCGTCGCAACTACGACTACAAGTGGCGACGCTTCCTGACCTTCGCTACTCAGAGGAGTGAGCCGGTATCGCCTGCGGGACTCTCTACCGTCCTGCATTTTCTCCTTCACCTCCGGCAACAGGGCCTGGCATTTCCATCTCTAAAAGTTTACCTCTCCGCGATCGTGGCATACCAGCCCCCACGAACTGCGGCATCGGCCTTCTTCAGGAACGATACCGTTAAGTGGTTCCTGAAGGGACTTCAACACCTTTACCCGCCGGTATTGCCGCCGCTACCGCCGTGGTCCCTCTCGTTGGTGCTGTCGCAGTTGACGAAGCCGCCCTTCGAGCCGATGGCGACCTCGGATGACAGACTCTTAACCTTGAAAACTGCCTTCCTGGTAGCGGTGACCTCGGCAAGGCGAGCGGGTGAGATAACAGCTCTTCGATCCGATGAGCCCTTCATGGTCTTCCACAGAGACAAGGTGGTCCTGAGACCTGACATCTCGTTCCTGCCAAAGGTGGTGTCCAGTTTCCATCTCAACCAGGACATCATCCTGTCTGCTTTCTTCCCGGACCCGACGACACCGCTGGAGCGGTCCCTTCACTCCCTGGACGTGCGTCGGGCCCTGGCGTTTTACAACGATAGGACTGCTTCCTTCCGACAGACGCCACATCTGTTCGTTTGTTATGGGTGACGTCGGAAGGGCCACAAGGTGTCCATCCAGCGCTTCTCCAAGTGGGTGGTACAGACTATTCAGCTGGCGTATGAGCTCGCGAGGAAGCCTCCGCCAGCCTTACTTCGAGCCCACTCCACAGAGCTGTGGCAACTTCTGCGGCCCTCCTGCGAGGAGTTGACCTGCACGAACTCTGCCGTGTGGCGACCTGGTCCCAACCATCGACCTTCGTTCGCCACTACAGGCTCGACTGCCGGTCGCGCAGAGATGCTCAGTTCGGACGTGAGGTGCTGGCTTCCGTGCTGTAGGACCTGACCCGCCATCCAACCGGTAAGCTACACAGTCTCCTAGTGTATGAAGGCACTGAGACCACGAAGAAGAAGAACAGGTTGCTTACCTGTAACTGTGGTTCTTTGAGTGGTCATCTGTGCCATCATACACACCCGCCCTTTCCTCCCCTCTTCTCAGGTCCCTGTAGGTTCTACGGCGGACGACAGAACTGAGGAGAGACCGTTGCTCAGCGGGAGGAGCATGCGCAGTACCATCATGAGGGAGGGGTTCCCGCCAAGCTAACGAGCTCTAGAAGTTTCTGAACGCTACCGCGCAGGCGCTAAAGCTCCTAGTGTATGATGGCACAGATGACCACTCGAAGAACCACAGTTACAGGTAAGCAACCTGTTCTTCTTATCTTTAACCCTCAGTAAGCGTCTGTCACTTCTCCGGCCAGAAAAAAGCTATAAATCTCCCTTCTTACAAAGCTCCATTTCATCTCTTAGCATATGCGTCTGAAGAGATTTAGCAGTTTTTAATAGCTTGTTTAAAGAGAGAGTTCTGCTACCACAAGTCTGTCTCCGACGCCATCTTGGCCACATCCACGTCGGCGTGGGAATTAAAATCTCTCACCTCCAGCAAGTCAGGCAGAAAGACAATTGGATCGCAGGGTAGATGGTACACCAACAGAATCCCAGTCTTGTCTCGTTGCCCTGTTGCTAGGTCTATACACTCAAACCTTGGAGCTTGTTGGACTGGGTACCAAGAATGGCAAGAGAATAGACTCATGATGAGATTACTGCGATTCCTCTCACTACCCATCAGATCTTGCCCACTCTTAAGTTAACTAAGTTTCAGTTATACATGTGCAAGGTCAGCTTATTTGTCCAGGATCAAGTCCTGGATCATACAGTTCTTCTTAGTCATTGACCTAGTGTTAAGCAGGAGCACTTTGTGTCCTGATGCGATTCTACTACAGCAGACGGGCATCTGTTGCTTGGATAGTGAACCAGAAGGAAGAACAGCCACAAAATATCTCTTCTTCTTTCTCCTATATTGGCTTGCTCTACCTCCACTGCTGTACCTCTGTCTGCCCATTATGACTGAAATAGCAACACTCCTTATGTTTTTTAAACACATATATGACCGACCAGAAATACAGACTAACAAACAGCCACAAACAACCAAACAACCACACAACTCCATTCATTCTGAACAGGCACCACGGTACCAACAGTTCTTGGTATTGACAGTCATGAAACTGACAACCTTCATACTGATGGCCTTCATTGCAATACAATTGATACCAATATCTTGAAAACAATAACTCTGTACTGATCTCTTCAGTACCAGAAGTCTTTGGTACCAGTGCCTTGATGCTGACACTTTTGGTACTTTAGTACTGGCATCTTTATTTATTTAATATTCCAATTTTCTCCCAAGATGGGATTCAAGGGGGTTTATAATAATTTGAAAAGATCAATCTAAAACATTAATTTACAAAAGTTAGAAAGGAATTAAACAACAATATTTTTAAAAACATGATTAAAAACAGTTAAGATACTTAAAAGTATAGTTAAGCAATAATTTCCAATAAAGATTAAAAATATAGCATATTAAAAATATAGCACACCACTTTACACATATAATTAAAATTCAAAAGGCCAGCATGAATAAAACACAATCTGTGGGTTCCAAACTAGTTTTTCATAGAATTTTGGTTTTTCATAGAGTAGATACTCAGGGTACCACTTCTAATATACTTCCACTGTTGCCAGCTCTATTCAGTATGCCTGACACACTTCCCAGGACTCTACCACAACCAATATTCACACTTCTAAACTCCATACCCACTTGAGTACCCAAATGTCACTGCCATCTTGACATCTGGTGGAATATTGTACACTGTACAAATCTACTCTACATTTGGCTTACACCATAGAATGTTCAAGAGGCCTGCTCATTAGCTTTCTGTTTTACTCCACTTTCCAAAGTTCTGAGAAAAGAGATTGCTATGCACCTAGAAAAGGTGTGTAAAAAGAATTCCAAATCTGCAAATCACTTATCTGGCACAGCCCAAATTTTGGGCATTACAACAGTGGTTCTTCCTATACTTCAGCACCCATCTGGATCATCAGTGCAAGTTAACATGACTTCTCACATGTATGCACATTCTGTGGTGGATAACACAAGCAGATGTTTTATCCAGCATACTGTCAGATCCTGAATGGTGACCACAGATGTGCCTTTTTCAGGCTGGGCAGTATGTTGCAGGACATCAAAGTTGAAGGCCATTGGTCTCCTTGGAACTCCCTTCTGTATGTAAATGCCTGAAAACTTCTTGTGATAATTCATTTCATTGCTTCAAGATGTAACTGCTAGATAATGTTCAAGTAACAGCATGAATGATTTCTCGCTGAAGAACTCTTCCAACATATACTCAAAATGGCTATTGTATTTTATATTAACTGAGATGTAACACTCCGTGTTTATCAGCATCCTTCTTCAGCTTTAGAAGTTACACATTGTTCCTTGTATGTTTAGAGGACTCTTTGCTTTGATATCATAACATTGTCTCACCATTCTAACCACCTGTTTATTTGCCATGGAGGTTTGAAGAAATGTCTCCAAGTCTCAATCCAGAAACTGTCTGAATGAGTTGCCAAAATACTAAGTCTGCCTTTTTTTTCTTTGTATGACCTGACCCACCACTGAATGTTAGCTGATCACCTATTTGTGTGAGGCACAGAGACCATGAAAAAGAACAAGTTGCTTACCAATAACTTTACTGAACCAGCTCCAAAGCATGAAATACATTATACAAGCTTTTGAGCTTCACTGACTTCTTCATCAAACAAAGATGCTAAAGCTCATGCAGGAGAAAAATGGTGATAATGTTAGAGTCACAGGCTGTCTAAGATGTCAGTTAAGATGATGTTGAGGGATTTCAGTGTAGACAGAGGCCACTACAATTATTGGTCATGTGAGGACTATGGACAAAGAGCAAGAAAAGATAGGCAATTAAATTTCAATTCCATTAGCAACAGAAAAGTAACTTCTCTTGAGATCTAGTATGAATAAGAAAAAATTATATTGGACATAGCTGTGACTCAGACTTTCTAGCCATCAAGAAGTATATAATTGTGGAAGTGGGCTCCAAGAGTTTTTTTCATCTGTTTGGGTAGTGTGCAAGTCCCATCTAGAAAAAAACTGATAGCTTGCTGCCAGAGGCACAAGCCTTCTTCCAGTAATATATATATATATATATATATATATATATATATATATAAATTATACATATATATATAATTAGTCCTCTTTTTGCAGCACAACTGGAAATGGCCCTTAGGCTATGTTAAATCATAATACCTTCTAAAGCCATACAGCAAAGTGGCCTGAGGAAGGTAGTTTCTGAGAGGCATGATAGACAGTCACAGGAAAGGGATAGGAGGTGAAAAGCAGCAGTCCTTTCTCAAGAAAATGAGATATAATTCTGAATTTTGTGTGTGTGTGTAGGCAGATGACCTACTTATTCAGAAAGCCTTGTTTTCTTAGGAGTTTATCAGTAGTATGCATTTGCGTGTGAACTTTTCCTGCAATATACTTCATTATAGAGTGCATGAAGTCTTGTAAACTAGAATCTTGTCCAGATGAGAAAGAGACTGAGCAACCCATTTGGTTTGGAAAGAGATGATCATAATTTTCTGAACTGGATTGTGTGTGAGATTGGTTTTGTGCTGCCTGCCATATTCATAGTTTGTGGACCCAGTTTTGGTTTTTGGGTGTAATATTGTGCTTTGTCTGCTGAAAAGTATAATGTATCTGTATCTTGTATTCCATGTTCCCCTAGGAGAGGGATGCATTGATGGAGTCCTTTGACTAAAATTGAAAGCATTAGTTTATTCTGCCCAGAAGGGGATACATTGATCTTTGTGTCAGTGCTTGAGGTCATCCAAATTGACCTGCACCTGTGGGGCCAAGATATCGGTGCAGCTGGTAGCCTGAGCCACTGGCTCAGGACTACCTGCTGTGAACTCGCAGGAAAACATCTCCCAGGGACCCTTGTGGTCCCCCAAAATAAATCCCCCTTATAAGGTAGGGGGAGCAGAGCAGCTCACAAGTCCTGGAACGTCCTGGCGCCGGCAGAGAAGGAGTGGAGGGACCGGCGCAGAAAGGACAGAGGACAGAGCTGAAATGCAGCAGGTTCGCAGCCAGTTATGTAACTGACGAGCGCCGGCAAAAACCTTTTTTAAAAGAAGAGGATACAACTTAACAAGCCAGTTGCAACAATGAGCAACAATGTCAAACTGATCTGAAACCTGATTGCACTGTTGGAGTAGCCTGTCGTGGCAGAGACTCATGGTTTTGAATAAAAAGAAAGGAGGTGGATGGATTTGGTGAGTGGAGAATTAACTCTTTCTTCCCCTGGAAGTGCTTGGGCGAGGTCCCCCCTCATTTCAGAGTGAGGAAATTTTAAGCAGCACCTTTGAACTGAACTGTTTCTTTATAAGATTTTAGGCTCTTGGACTCATTTATTTTTTTGAAATTGGTGTTTTCATTGAAGGAGAAAGGGGGAAGTGGAAAAGGATTAAAGGCAGAGATTTAAGAAAACTGAAAGGGGGAAAAGATGGCGAGGATGAATACTGTTCTGGGAGAATAGAAAGACTATGTACTGTGCTTGACCTTGAAAAGTATCTGGGTGTTCTTTTCTTATCTGAAATAAAACTGGAATATTTTGAAGGGTCCATAGAGGATTAATCTCAACAAGAGAGGCGAAGAGGCAAGAGATAATTTGGGGAACATTTTAAAATAGGTTTGAAATAGAGGTATAGGAGCAAAGGAACTTGAAAGGGTCTGAAATGAAGAATGAAGTGAAATGAACTGATTTGAAAGCAGAAATAAGGACAAATGAATTGCAAATAGAATAATAAACTTTTAAGGGAACATGGAACATAGATTTTTTTTTCTTTTATCTTGTGTACTAATGAATTTCTGATGAGTCTATATTGGAGGAGATAAAAGGAAGATTTAAAACTCTGGAGAAATTGAGAAACTAAGTGTTAAGGTTGCTCCTTTTTGACCCCTGGAAATAGATTAGCCTCAAGAAGAGAGGTGAAGATACTAAAGGGTGGACACAGAAAGAAAGAGATTTGAACTCTGGTGAATATTGATGAAATATAAAATTTATAATGAATTAACGGTCGAATGTATCTTAAAAGTGTTTTAGAATAGTAAAGTGAATTTTGAATTTGCTTTTATTGCAGTAAAAGACAGATAGAAATAGGTTGAGAGAAGTTTAAAAATTTGAAGTAGTTGATTGATATACTGTAGCTTTTATATTGAAAAGCATACCTTTGAAATAAGAGTTCTGGATGTTATTTTGATAAAAGATTTGATAAGGATTATGTAGAAAAAGAACAGTGAGATAAGATATGGCTACAGGTCAAAAGAAGACAACACAGACACAAATTCAACTACAAGTCTTAGGAAGAGAGGATCCACGGGCTCCAAAACAATGGAGATAAACAGGTTACTAGAAGAATTTCAAAAAATGAGAAATGACATGATGGAAGAATTAAAGGCAACCAGGACAGAGATAAGAATGATGAGGACAGAAATAAAGCAAGATCTGAAAAAAGAAGTAGAACGCCTGAATCAGAGCATGCAAAAACTTACAACAGATTTATCAACAATGGATCAAAAAGTGGAAGACATTAGAGAAAAAAGTCAGAAATTGGAAAACCAGGTGGAACAAATGAAGAAAGAACAGCAAAAAGATAAAGAAAATATAATGCAGTTGGAAATATGTCAACAAAGCAGATCCTTAAACTGAGGGGACTCCCTGAACAGAAAAAGGAAAATTTAAATCAAAGAATAACAGATATTTTAGCACCATACATAGGCCAAAGAAGAGCAAGGTTTGAGCGTGAGATAGACAAGGCCTTTAGAATTGAATCGACAGTGGCGAAACGAAGAGATTTACCCCGGGATATAGTGGTATATTTTACCAGGGAAAAGACACAAGACTTGATTATGGAACAAAATTAGAAAGAAAATTTAATTGTGGACAAGACTAAAATAACAATTTTTAAGGATATACCGCCAAGTGTCATGAGAAGCAGAAGAGAGTATACATTCTTGGCGAAAAATCTTCAATCACATGAAATAAGATACAGATGGGAGATACCGGAAGGTCTATCCTTTGTCTTTGAAGGTAGAAGAAGGAAGATAAGTTCTGTACAGCAAGCAATAGAATTTCAGGAAAAAAATATTTGAAAACAGGATCAAAAGGAGCAAGGACTGAAGACAAGAAACTGGACCAAAAGAGGAACTTACACAGACAGGAATGGCAACAACAGAAGATATTAGACCAGCGTCTGAAGAAGAGTCTGAACTGGCAGAACCAGAAGAGAAAAAGAAAAAAAAGGGAAGTAAAGACAGGGAAAAATAAACATGAAGATAATATCATGGAATGTACGAGGAATTAACTCGCAAGCAAAAAGACAGATTTTTCATCATCTAGAAAGATTAGGACCCCAAGTCATGATTTTATTAGAGACTCATATAAAGAAAAACCAAGATAAATATCTATATAACCCCAAACTAGGTCAATGTTTTACCTGCCTATATGAGAAGAAAAAAAGGGGAGTGGTAATAATCTATATCGACAAGGATATTCCAGTCAAACAAATAGTAGAAGATGAAGAGGGAAGAATATTGGGAGTTGAAATCTTGAAAAATAGGGGAAAAAATTCTTTTAGTTGGAGTATATGCCCCAAATGAAAACAAAAGTAAATTTTATAAGGAACTGCAAGAAAAAATATCAGAATGTGAGTATGAAGACTGGATTTTGGTGAGAGATTGGAATGGAATTATGGACGTTAAACTAGATAAAATAACCTCTCAGAGTAAGGAAGATCAAGAAAAAAGAGTTAAATTGCCAAAATCCTTCTTTGAGATGTATGATGAGTTATCTGTCTCAGATGTATGGAGAATTAAATACCCAAATGAGAAAGATTTTACTTATTCCTCGGAAGGACATCAATCCTGGTCTCGAATTGATATGATTTTTATCTCTAAACATTTGTTATCAGAGATAAAGAAGACAGAAGTACTGCCTAAGATCATCTCAGACCATCACCTGGTGATGTTGCAAATGTAATTGTTAACTTCTGTCTTTACCTTCTCTGGGTATCAATATAATATTACAGTCTCCCCAGGTTTCCGGTTTACCATATTTCTCTATTTTCCTTCAGTGTTGCTTGAAGTGGGTGGATCAGTTCTTTTCTAAACCTTTTATGGTATAACACTGTAAATCCATCCAGTCCTGGTGCCTTATCCACTTTCTGGCCTTTTATGTCCTCTTCTATTTCAATAAGTGTTATTGGTTTATTTAACTGTTCCTGTGTTTCCTGCGATATTTTGGGAATTTTAACCTTTCGAAGAAATTCAGTTAATTTTTTTTCATTTCGATGGTGAGATTTTATTTCATAAAATAGTTTTCCAAAATATTCTTCAAATTTCTGCTTTATCTTTTCATGTTGAGTAATCAGCTTCTTCCCATTTTTCAATTCAACAATTAGATGGGCACAGAATTTAGGACATTCAATTTAATTAGAAACTTGAGAAAGATTGTGGAAAATAGATATAAAATTTACACCGAACTTAAATTAAGATAAAACTTTTATAAAATGTTTTACAGATGGTACATGAACCCAGAAAGATTACAAAAAATAATGAAAAATGAGAACTCAAATTTTCCATATGTGGTGGACATGTAAGATAGCAAAAAAAAAATTTGGAAGGGAGTACATGACAAAATCCAAAGAATTTGTAAGCTGAATTTTGAAATGAAACCGGAGCTTTATTTGTTAAATATGCTAGGGCAACAAAGGGAAATAGGAAGTCATCAGAAGATATTATTATATTTAGTAACTACGGCAAGGTTGACATATGCACAGCACTGGAAAGAAAAGAAGCATATTGATATAGAAGAATGGAAATTAAAAGTTCTGGATATGATAGAGATGGAGAAATTAGCATTTTCTTTGAAGAATAAATCTATCCAGAACTTTGAGAAAGAATGGAAAAGAGTATTGGATTGGGTAAGGATATAAATGTATAAGAAATCAAAGAAGAAATAATGCAACTGTTCTCTCTGTAAGATGGAAATTATGTTTGTAATGGAATGGAAATAAGCAATTTCAACTGGAAGATTTAAGCATGGAAGTGTGAGGGTTTTTTTTTTTTTTGAGACAAACTTTTAATAAAAATTATACAAAAACAAAACAAAACCCAAAAACAAATTGACCTGCACCTGCTGACTTATCTGGCTCAAGTAATTAGAGCGGGCTGGCAAGCCAAATACCTACACTGGGGGTTGCTAAGGAAATTACCCATTGTTTGATTCACAAGTTGCCTACTAAAATTACTCACTCATGCAAACCTGGGTATTTAGATATGTACTTTGCTTTACTGTATGTGTGCTTTGATGCTTTACGTTTTGCCTGGAAAATTATTACTTTGCATTAGTATATTACTGCTTTGCTTTCATGCTTCATTGGGAGTTATTGTACTGTGAGGGAATGATAGGAATGGCTGGGAACAATGTATTGGGAACAGGAGAATGTTATTTTAACAAACCGTGATAAAATTCAAGATACTAGCTGAGTTACTTGACTCCAAGATGAGACTGTAGCTGTGGCTACTGAGAATAAAGGAGAGAGGAGTAAAGTCTGAGAAAAGGGGATCATTATGAATAACTAAAAATAATAATGCTAGAATGCTAGTCCATACTAATTTGAAATGTTATAGTATATAAGGGATTGTAAATCCAATGTTGCTTTAGTCCTGATTTTTGCATAATGTACAGTTGTTTCCCTTAAGGTTTTTTGTTTGTTTGTTTGTTTTTGAATAAAGCTTCTATAAGCCTCTGAGCTTGTTTCCTTGAATTGGGAGCTTGCCTGAAAGTCTGTGGAATGTGTGTTCTCCAGATGTTGGACTTCTGCACTTGGTCAGATAGCCACCAGTGAGAGACATGACAGAAGTTATACTCTAACAACATTTGGAAGGTCACGCTTTGGCCATCCCTGTCCTAAACATTTGAGGTTGTAGTGCTGTTGGTTTTGGTTTTTAAAAAACATATAGTAATAGAATCACAGAGTTGGAATGGATGACAAGGGCCATCAAGTCCACCCCCCTGCCTTGCGGCATGATACAACTAAAATGCTCCTGAGGAAATTGTTCCAAAGGAATTATCTAATAAATGCTTCCAACATGTACTAAATTAAAATATTTGGCAAGGTGGGGAATTCCTGAGAGTTCTGTAAAAAGGAAACTTACAGTGGATGAATGCTTTTCAAACTGAACTGAGGGTGTCCACAAGCTGTTCTGAGTGTAGAGGAAAGAGATATAGGGTAACAAAAAGCCACCCAGATGAATCTATTTTAGTCTTTGTATTATTACCCTGTATTCTTCCCTCTCTCTATGTCTTCAACAATTTTGTATCACACTATAGTGCTATCTCCCATTACAGCATTTGGCTCTTATGAAGTAAGAAATTGGCTTCTCTGTGGAATAACACGGAAAACTAGCAATTAAAACAGCCTCTATAAATTTTGCATAGCTGTAGCATTTTAAAGCTTACATAATTGAATGTTTAAAATATCTGCTAATGGCCTGAGAATTTTGTTTGGGAGTTGGTAATAAGGAATGTAATTTTCTAGTTAAGTGAATTGTGGGGTGTCTTTCTCTATCATAACACTAGAACTGAAAGTCATCCAATGACACTGAAACTGGTTGACAGAAGATTCAGAATAGTCATGTGAAAGTGTTTCGTTGTGCATTGCATGGTTAATCTGAAGAACAGGAAGGGGGAACTTCTGGCCCTAGAAGATTTCCTTTCTTTTGTTGTAACATTTGATCAGTGGAACTATTTAAAAACCAGGAAGTTGTTACCTGGAATTGAGTTCTAGTTTCAGTTTAGGAAGGTTGTGCACATTGAAGGTCATTCTTCAGTAGACATGCCTAGAATTGAGCTGTGCTTTTTGTCAATGGAAAAATGTCCAATTGAGTGAGAATTATATCTGGACCCACCCATTTTGCTTTGGTTTTGTCCTCTGCTGTTAGCCTTGTCCTTTGCTGGAGGATGCCTCCAAGATTCTTCCCAACTTGTAAGCAGGCTCCTTAGTCAAAAATACTTCCCCATCCTTGTTATGGAATATGCTGCCAAAAGATGTAGTGATGATATCTTTTTAAAAAAAATAATGTTAGATAGTTTTAAAACATGAGTGAACAACTTAGGTGTGTCCAAGAGCCAGTTTTCTGCCTCTAGGACAGCCCCCTTAGTGGGCCGCACTTGGATCACATTAAGCCCTGTAATGAGCATAAACAGATATACCTAGAAATGACTAGATGTCTGCCTCTTGTTTTGATTGGGGCTTGGGGGGTCATAACTTCTGCTCCTGAATACTTCCAAACATTGAAAAACGTGAATTTTTGCTCTAGATTTGTGGGCTGCAGAAAGGCCTTGAGTTTTCATATGATGGAGGCCTACTTTTCCCATTCTAGCTTTTTTTTTAAATATTATTTTTATTAAAAGGAATATAGAAGAGAGAGGGGAAAAAGAAGTAAGTTGTATCATTTACATATTCTATATTTTCCATATATTATTAAACAAATTTGGTTTCGAACTATCGATGTTAAACAATAAATTTAATCACTCTGACTTCCTTTGCCAGATACCGGGAGTATTAACATCGCACTATTTCAACAACATAATTAATTCCCTTGTATTCCCTATATAACATATAACAAAGCTGTTTAGTACACATTTTCTTATTTTTTCATTTATTGAGAACCTAAGTGAATTACTAATTTGAATTTGGCAATAAAATAAAGAAAAATTTATACTTGTCTATAACCTACATTTCTCTCAGTATTCCATAGTTTCTTCATTTACATGTACTTCTTAACATATCGAAGTTATTTCTAAATCGCAATATTTCTTTGGACCTTTTAAGTGTAAATACCACATATTAATCATCTACTGACCATATCTTTTTACATAGGCCATGACTGGCTGCCATACTTTTTCGATATTGTCAGTTCGTTTCCCTTTTAAGTAATTTGAGAACACATCGTATTGTTTCATTTCTATTACTTTTAGCATCCATTGTTCAATACTTGGAACGTTAGATGGTTTCCAGGATCCTGTGAACAACATTCTTGCCACTGTTATTAAATACAACAATACACGTTTGTTCTGATACAAAAAATTTCTACCAAACATATATGTCATATTCAATAAAAAGAATTCTGGTTGCATTGAAACTGAAACTTTAAATATTTCTTTTATGGCTTTATGTATCTGTATCCAATATTGTTTTGTTTGGGACAGGTCCACCATATGTGATAATACATACCACCTTTTTTTTTAAAACACTTCCAGCACTTGTTTTGACCTGATTGGTACATTTTATCTATTTTAGCTGGTGTAAGGTAGTACCTATACATCATTTTTATGAAGTTTTCTTTTAAATCCTGGGCATTGGTAAATTCATTGGTATTCTTCCAGGCTATTTCTCAGTGTTCTAGAGGAATTTTGTGTTGAATATTTTGTGCCCATTTTATCATTGAATCTTTTACTATTTCATCTTCCAATTTACGCGTTAAAAATATTTATAAAAAAGTGAAATTTTCTGTTTGGTTTTCAAAAATATTATGGTTTCTAATTCATTGTATGTTTTTAGGGTTGATATTCCTTCTAGTTTTATGTCCATTTTAAATTGTTCTTTTAGTTGAAGATATGGGAACCAGTTGATTTCTACGTTTTTTTGGCTAAGTTATTTGCAAGTTTGCATTCTGACTCCTTCATGTTTATCCAGTCACCAGGTCCTTATATCGTAGCCAGTTTTGATTTGGATCCTTCCATTGCCCATACAAAACTTCTTGCGGTGAAAGCCATTGAGGTGTTTTATTATAGGTAGATCTCTTCACCTTCTTCCAAATTTTTAACAATGATTTTCTTACAAAATGATTTTTAAAATCACAATTATTTTTTCTTTCCTGTACCATAAATAGGCATGGAACCCAAATCTCATATTAGACCCTTCCAGAGTCAGTAGTCTTTTATCCTTTAGAGTAATCCAATCCTGTAACCACGCCATTGCACTGGCATAATAGTATAATTTTAAATCAGATAGATCACAACCCCCTTTCATCTTTTGTTCTGTCAGAAGTTTCCATTTAATTTTTGGCTTTTTGCCCATCCATATAAATCTTGATAATTCTTTTTCCCAATTGTTAAAGGGTTTATCATGAATAATAATCGGTAAATTTTGAAATAAAGAAATTAATTTTGGAAGGACATTCATTTTTATCGACACTGTTATTCCCAACAGAGTCAAATTTAAGTTAGACCATCTTTTCAGATCTGTATATGTTTCTTTCCAAATTTTTGTATCATTGTTGTCGAATAGATCTTTGTTATTTTCTGTAATCCATATTCCCAAATATTTTATTTTTTTCTCAGTCTTGAAGCCTGTCTTTCAAATAATCTCTTCTCTCTCCTGTTGTCTTATATTCTTTACCATTATATAGGATTTGTTTTTGTTTATTTTTAAACCAGCAGCTTCACCAATTTTTTTAAATTCCTGATTTAATTTTTCAATACCTGTTACTGGTTCTTCTATAAAGAAAACTAAGTCATCTACAAATGCTCTGAGTTTATATTCTTGGTCTTTTATATTAGTCCTTTTAATATCTGGCCTCGATCGAATACTGTTGTTTAGTATTTCTAATGTAGCTATAAATAGAAGTGGGGACAATGGACAGCCTTGTCTCGTTCCTTTATTTATATTGATCTCTTTAGTTAGTTCACCATTGATAATAAGTTTAGCTTTTTGTTCTTTATAAATTTGCTCAATCCACCCAACAAAATTTTCTCCACAATTCTTTCTTTTTAGCACTTCTATTAAAAAAGTCCATCTAACTCTGTCAAACGCTTTTTCCGCATCAAGGAAAAGAATGGCCAGGTTTTTTTCAAAATTTTTGTCAAAATTTTCTATGACATTCAGAAGAGTCCTTATGTTATTTTTCAACTGTCGATTGGGCAAAAATCCATTTTTATCAGAGTGTATCAAATCTTGTAGAATTTTTTTGAATCTCTGCCAGAATGTTAGCCAAAATTTTATAATCAATGTTCAATAAGGATATTGGTCTATAATTCTCAGGTTGTGTTTGATCTTTCCCCTCTTCTGGTAATAAAGTTATGTTTGCATATGTCCATGAATTTGGGAGGCCTTCTTGCCTTATTTCATTCAAAGTATCTGTAGGGGGTTTTAGTATTTCTGTTTCAAAATCTTTATAAAAGCTCCCTGTATAGCCGTCCGGACCTGGAGCTTTAGATATTTATAGTCTTTTTATTGCTTGTGCTACTTCTATAGCTGTAAAGTCCGCATTTAACATCTGTTTCTAATCTTCTGATATTTTCGGAATTTTTTGTTTATCTAAGTATTTCTTAGTCTTCTTGTTCTCTCTATTTCTTGTGGTAATTCTAACTGATACAAGCTCTTATAGTAAATTTGAAAAATTTTCTTAATTTCTTCTTGATCTGTAATCTCTTTATGCTCTTTATTAAATTTAAGTATCCTTCTTCTTTCTCTTTCTCTTCTGAGCTTGTATGCAAGCCATTTGCCTGGTTTATTGGAATGCTCAAAGTAATTTAGGCAACAATACTTTATTTTTCTTTCAACTTCAGCCATATTCTTAGCAACTATCTGCTCTTGAAGAAGTTGTACTTCCAATCTCAGCTTGTAGTTTGTATTATTTTCTCTGAGCTCTTCCTCTTTTATTTTTAATGTCCCCCATAGTTGCTGTAACTGTTGTTCTCTTTCTTTCTTTTTTTGCGCTCCAATTTGTATCAGGTACCCTCTTATGACCGCTTTGGATGCATCCCAAATTGTTCGCATAGGAATATCCAGGTCAATATTTTCTTTAAAGTATTTTTGAATAATTTCTTTCAATTTTTTGACTTGTTCGGTATCTTTAAGTATCGTATCATTTAACCTCCAGTTAAATTCTTTGGTTTGTCTTGATTTGAAGTATAAAAGAATTGGATTATGATCAGATGTCAATTTCGGTAGAATCTCCATGTCCTGGACTTGTGAATGTAGTACTTTAGATATCAAAAAGAGGTCTATTCTTGGCATGGATTTATGTATGTCAGAATAAAAAGTGTATCCTTTTTCGGATCCATGTTTGAATGTCCAGATGTCAAGTAGAGCTAATTCGTCCATCATCTGAAAAAAGGTTTGTGGCAATTTCCCCTGGTTTTTCTTAATCGTTTTTTTCTGACGTTCTTTCTTCTATTGGATTTAAGACCCCATTCATGTCTCCCCAAATTAATACATTTTCCCGAAGCTGTTCATTCATAAACCTGGAAATTTGTTTCCTAATTTTAGTATAAAATTTTTCTTTGTTATCAATAGGTGCATAAATTCCAACTATTAGTAATGTTAACCCCAGTAGATTAACTTCAATGATAATATAAAGCCCAGTGGAGTCTGCATAGATCTCTTGAGCCGTGTATTTGTTGTTTATATATATTACCACACCTCTTTTTTTCTTTTGATAACAGTCTGTATAGCATTGCCCCAGTTTTGGGTTTTTTAGATATCATGTGTCTTTTTGTGCCATGCATGTCTCTTGTAAGCAAATTATGTCAAGGTTTTGTTTTTCCAAGTAATGGAAGAAATGTCTTCTTTTAAATTGCAGGCTTAGTCCTTTAATATTCCAGGATAGTATTTTAAGATTTTTAGATGCCATTTCTCTTTTTATTGGTTGTCTTCTATGTACTCTATTTCACTTTCCGGTTGGCACTCCCCCTCCTCTTTTTCAAAACTTCTTTCTTGTTCTTCATGGTCCTCTGATGAATCTAATTCTTTTAATCTGTAGTCTCCTCCTTCTGCCCCTTCGACTTCTTCCACTTCTTCCTGTTCTCTACTTTCCATCCGGGGTTGCCAATTATTTCTCTTTTCTTTTCTTCCTGTTTTTTCCAGGTCTCTTCTTGGTTTTTCTGCAACTTCTTTTGCTTTCTCAGCATTTTGTACTCGGTATCTTTTTTGTTTATAATCAAAAAAATACACCCTCTTTTCTATTCCAAGTATAATTAATGTTATTTCTTAATAACAGTTGTGTCAAAAATCTGCACTCTTGTCGTTTTTTTTAATGCTTGTGCTGGAATGTCTTTGTATATTCTTATCTCTTGAGAATCTATGAACAGTTTTTCTTGATAACTTTTCTGGAGTATTATATCTTTGGTTCTCAAGTTGGTGAAACAAACCACTATATCTCCTGTTTGGTTTCTTTCTCTTGCAATTCTGGAATTGAGTCTGAAGAGTCTTTCAATGCTGGCATGAAGACTTTCTTCTGGTAACTGGGTGTATATTGTCAATGCTTGTACTATTTTATCATATATGTTTTCCTGACCTTGATCAATTACTCCTCTTAGTTTCAGGCAGCGTTCTCTATACCTTGTGTTAAGTCTGTTCACTCTCATTTCTTCAATCACTTGTTTTTCTTTTATTTGGTGTGTTCTTTCTTCCACCAATTTAGTTCTTTCCTGTAGTGTTGACATATCTGTTTTTATTGTAAATATTTCTTTAGACATCTGATCCATTTTTTTACTTAAGCTCTCTATTTCTTTTTTAATATCAGCCTTGATTTCTGCTCTTTTCTCTTTTATATCTTGTCTTATTTCTTGTCTCATTTCATTTTTTGATCTACGCAGTTCCTCTAAGATTAAGTTTGTGTCTGCAGAAGCTGTAGACATATCTGAGGAAGATCTTCTCGCCTGTTGGGCTGTTGTATGACTCACAGTCATTTTTGTCTGAGCTCTTCTAGTACCTGTTGCCATCTTTTTTCAATTCACAAAATTATACTGTAATAGTAGCAAATCCAGCAATGACCCAAATTGTCACCAGGTGTGCTGTTGAGCCACAATGACATTTGTTCCAAGTTTTAGTTGTTTAATTTTAAATTATGTCTTTTGTTTACTTTTTAGCACAGCTGCGCAAACAAGTTATCAGTGGCTCTCCAGCTCAAGGTCACTTCACGCAGCTTATTTTTCTTAATACAATGACAGACCCACCAATAGAACTTTACCATAAAACAGCTGAAATTATATTCAGTAATTTATCAATTCTTGCTCTATTATATATATGATTATACTTTTCCAATTTACTATACTTATATTATTTTTAACTCATAGTATACACAGCCCCCCAGCCTTTTAAAGTAACTTTTAACTAGATAGTTTTAGCAAAAAGATTTTTTAAACCTAACACGTATATAGTCTATTTTTCTACACAATATTCTTAGGTATATAGTTTATACTCTATTTTAATATTGTATTGACAGCTTGTCTACAATTAATACTCAGTTATGGCTCTTTTACTCTTTTCCGTTGTTCTCTCTTCTATCTTCCATCTTGTTGTCTTCTGTCTTCTATCTTCTGTCTTCTTACTAAACTTGTGTTGATCTTATAAACTATATAATGGATTTTTCTTCCTTCTTTCTCCAAAATTCAAAATCACAGACTCACAGTTTTATCAATCTTAATCACTTTTAAACAATAGCATTTATACAGTCTTGTTAATTGTCCTCTTGTTTGTTTCCTTGATATAAATTTATATCCAGATTTGTTGGAGAAGCTGTGTAGAAAAAAGGGGAAATTAATTATGTCAGAGCAGTCAGAGCAGTCAATGTAAGTGACAATAAAAGCCCATAATATCCCTTCTACACAACAAGAATAAAGTTAAGGTGGAAACAAAATAGCAACAAGGTTGCAATGGTTTTCTCCGGTGGCAACAAAGAAGCAAAGTCCTGAAAGAGTGAAAAACAAAAAGAACTTTCTTCATTAAGTCCCTCTATTAATCCAGCGGTAATTTTACTCCTTGTATAAATCCATGAATGTCCAATTCGTTAAGTTTAAAAAGATTCGAAACCATTCACGAAGCAAAGACAGATCTTTGTTTTGAACAGGAAAAGGAAAATAATCTCCACTGGGTTATGGAAAGCTATTTGCCATCGTCGTTGCTTTCTCCGCTTTGTACACAGTTCTAACGTTGGAATTCTACCTCTGAATCCAAGTACATGGCAACTTGGAATTTAGTTAAGTAAAAAGTCATCTACTTGGAAAAAAATTAAAAAGGTCCAGGCATTGCTTAAATGAAGTTCCCTTCTTCAGCACACATCGAGCGACCGTGGTAGTTCTCCAACTTCCCGCTTTCGCACGCCTGCCATTCCGGTGACAAGCACCTCTGGCTTGCGGGCTAATAGCTCCAGGTCCCCGATGAACCCCTTCTGGATTCCCTTTACTGGGGGAGTTCTTATTCAGGCTAACAGAGAGACAGACGGTCCCATTTTGGATCATCTGTTTTGCACTTGTTTTAAAAAGTGTGCCTGAAATAGCCGCTCGCAGCGACAGCTTAGAGACAGTGATCTCACTAAGCTGCCATTAGCTCTGCCGTCGAACCGGAAGTCTCCATTCCAGCTTTAAAGGGAAGTTTGAAAAATGCATGCCAGCTGAATCTGACAATTGCTGCTAATCATAATGGATATGTGCTATCTCCAAGGTCAAAGGTATTACACACCTCAGATGTCAGCTGGTGGGGACCAGCTGTCTACTTGCTGAACAATTTACCCATTAAAGATATTTGAGTAACTTAGGATACCACTTACTAAATTGTAGTTGCATATTACCTCATGTGCCTCTAGCATCTCTCCTGATATACTTGTCTCCTGTTCTTTTTGTCTTGCTGTCAGTTTTGAAGACATTGCAAGCCACAGTGTGTTTGTGCTGGCGTGCCTCCATGAAAGCATGACAACAGAAGAAAGTCTATGGGAAAAATGACTCTTTTGCAAGAACTTTCCTTAAAAAGACTACAAATTTATGTTTAACTACAATACTGTACATTCAGTGTAGTGATCATTCAGAGCACATTAGGGCAGGCATTGGGGAACCTATGGTTCTCCGAATGTTCAGGAGCTACTACCATCTCACTATGGGCCATGCTGGCAAGGGCTAATAGAAACTGGAGACCAGTATCATGGTGCTTAAATATCACATGAATATTTGCATATTGAAAAGGTTTCTTTCGTTATCAACATTGTTACAGGTATTGGGGTCCCATTTTGTGGCTTACTTTCAACATTGTGTCATACCTTTGATAAGGAAGCTGAACTACTATTAGGGTAATGTTCTGAACTGATAAATCATGGTTTATAGTTAACTGTGGGATCATATATAGAAATGTACCATATTTGCCAACATATAAGACACACCAGTGTATAAGATGCACTCCATTCATACACTGGCAAATTCTATTTAATGGCATATAAGACACACCAGTGTATGAGACACACCCCATTTGCAAACAGTATTTTTGTTAATACTTCCGTCTTTATAATGTTAGGCATAAATTGTTTAGAGATTAAAAACATATCTTTCCTAGATGCTGTTTTGTGAGTTTGGGAGTGAGTGTAATCTTTTTCTTTTCCATGAACAGTCCTCTGTTGATCTTTAAATGTCAAATTGTGCATCATTTTGAATAATATTTTAAACAGTTTACCTTGATTCCTTTTCTTCCTTTTTCTGTTATCACTTCTATCAAGTTCTGGTTCTAGAACCCCATTCCAATCTCCTGTCATAATTATGTTATCATATTCATAATTTAATATTTTTTTGTAATTTTCTAAAATAAGATTCTTTATTTTCACATGGGATGTAAATGCCAATCAATAGAATGTTCAATCCTTGTATTGAAATTTCTAATCCAATTGTGTGTCCATCATCATCCTGAATAGTTTTTTAGTTGGAATATTTATCTATATATAAAAGACAATTTCTCTTTTCTTCTTTTCATAAGCTAAGGCAAAGCATTTTCCTAATTTGAAATTATTTAAAAATCTTTTACCTCTTTGCACAATATGTCTTTCTTGTAAACAAATTAAGTCTGCTTTATTTCCCCCCTCCCCCCCGAATGATGAAATATTTGTCCTTCTAGTGCAAGTTGACTTCAGGTTCTTATATTCCAGGAAATTATCTTCATATTGGGATTTTATTAATTTGTTTCCTCTGTATGACCTTGGCTATTCTTATTCTGTTCTTCAAGTTCTTCTTCAGGTTGACTCTGGTTGAGTAGAATTTCTTCATCTTCTTCTTGGTCCTGTAATTCTTCCCTTACTCTCTCTCTCATGTAAACTAGATTATGATATCTCTTGGTAAATTCTTTTTCTTTGCTGTTGGAGAATTTATATGAAACATTTCATCAATTTCTAATTCAAAATTTTCAAATGTTTTATCCATATAGTTTGCTAATATTAATGTAACTCTGTCATACAAATCTTCCAGCAATGGAATCTAATATGACTAAAGGATGGACAGACATGGAAGTGGGATTTGAAGAGATGCAACAAAATAGCAACTGAGAGTTTTTCCACAAAATCAAGGCTAGGTAGATCTTTGGACTCATTTAGGAAGGATTTTCTTATTGTCTTACATTCTTTAATTAAAATGGAATTTCTCAATATATTTTTGACAGGTATATATCAGGATAAAAGATGATGAGTGGAATGTTTATCGAAGATATGCTGAATTTAGGAGCCTGCATTACAAATTACAGGCAAAATACCAACAAGTGAGAAGCTTTAACTTTCCACCAAAAAAGGCCATTGGAAACAAGGTAATTGTATGTGAAAACATCTGTGAATACTTTAAGATTAATGAATAGGATGAAAAATGCCTTTCGAATGTGGGGTGTTATTTTATTATTAGATATACTTTTAGAAAATGCATAAATGCCATTGATTTTGCCAAGGTGTTGAGAAGAAGAAAAGGAGAGTGATAGAATGCATGCTTATCAATATACATTGTTGTCTGGCTGTTGTTCAAGATTAAGGAATGTTTCTAGAATAATCTGTTTGATTGTTTTGTTTAAAGTCACATGTTTAAAAATGGTTGTTTGGCTAGAGCATAGCAGTCAGTACATGGGAGTCTAAAAGTGTGTGGGGTGGAAGAACAGTGAAAGAAATCTAGCACCAACTATATAAGAGGTACTTAATTTTTAATTAAAAATGGAGGTCATTAACTTTAGCAGACAGACATTGACAGGATTCCATCTTCTAGTCTTTGAGGAAAGAAGTAGCTGAGAATTGCATAGCTGGAAGGAAGCTCTGGAAAGTTGAGCACATATGAAGGAAATAGATCTTTAGAAGTGTATAGAATTATGCATACTGTGGGAAAATAGCCAGATGTTATATGCTATATGAAATACTCTTACAATATTACAACCAAGGCTGATCCAGCAAAGGTGAATATTGGAAGAATTACAATAGATAAAACTAAGTATTTTTTCTCTGTAATCGCTGTAATTCATATAGATTGATAGGTCTGCATGTGTGCAGAGCTAGTAGGAACCTTGAAGAACTGCAGGAACCTTGCTTACTTGATTCATATGTCTTTGCCTGATCCCCTTGTTTGCAGCAACTGCAACTGCTTGATTGGCAATGTAGCAGTGGGACAGATTCATAGCGTCATAAAGGACGTGATGTCCTGAGTCAATTCTGATCATGGGTGTTGAAGTCCTCCAAAACAAGGGAACTCTAGCATCACCCTGAAGACCACTGCAGTTAGCTCAGTAACTGAGATGGTTTTGCAGCAGTTGGCTACTACACCAACATAATCCCTTTTCCATCCAGATATCCATCCTTAGATAAACATACTGGACAGGGCTCCTGATAATGGGGATGAAATCATATGAGACTGCTGGAACTCCTTCTCCCCAAAGCCAGTCATGTCTGCTGCTGCACAAAAAACTCAGGTAGACAAAGCAGAGAGGGAGCTGCTCCAGTAGCTTTGTCTAGTTAGGTTTGCGTAATATGTGCCAATTCACTGTTCTCATCTAGTCAGGTCATGGGTGGTTGTTGTTTATCTATTCACTTATCTAGCATTCAGCAGTACTGTTTTGAATCCAAGTAGCTTATTGCCAAAGCTATCTAGGCTGTTCAAGTTGGGGGATACTTTTGGGCAACTAACATTTTGTCGTTCCTCCCTTTCCCATGGTAGTTGAACTGTCCTTCATCTCTATATCTCTGCATATTCTTCTAGTGACTATGTGCTTGCTCCTCTTCATCACCTTCCCTCTTCAAAAGAGGATTAGACAAATTCAGGGAAGATAAAACTATTGATGGTTGAATGTTGGATCCAGTATCGGAAACAATATGCCTGAGTAACAGTAGCTGGGGAGAATGACTAAGGGGATATTGCTGTGCTCATGTCATGCTGTTCACTTCTGATTGACATCTAATTGGTCACCTGAAAACAGAATGCTGGATTGGATAGATACTTGGGATTATCTATCATGGTTGTTATCTTCTTAGATGACCACAGGAGAGACTTACGGTACTAGAACTCTGCTGTTAGATAAATACAGAGTGAGCAGTGTCCATGGGACTTGTAGGTGCTATATAGCATTTCTTGTTCTCTTCCCTAGCTCTACCCCAGTTACTGGGTGTTGTCCTGAAATTGGTTTGCAAATTCAAAGGGTGATGGTTATTCCTGTACATCAAACTATATAAAACAAAACAAAGCCAACTATAAGGTCTTCAGAATGTCTACACATATTGTCTAGCAATTGATAGCTGTGCCAACTGTATGCTTTCTAGCAGTTTTGGATTCAGGAGTCTTAATTTTCCCAATACTTCAAACAGCTGAAAGCACTACTGTGATAAAGGCTCTTCACTGTTACAGTGACCTTCAAGGAAAGTGCTTCACAGTCCTTTCTAGAGTCAGAAAAAGGTCCCTTCTTCAGGCTCAAATGAAGGGCTGAGAGCTTGCCAATTTTTTAAAAGGTGAAAATTTTGGACTACTTATTCTTGACCCCCAGAATGTAATTTAGATGTTATGATTTAGGTCAGGTGCATGTGAAAAGATCTATGTATTAAATGGCATAGCTTGCCTTCATATAGGAGTCTAGATTGTTGTGTGCTTTCAGATTGTTTCCAACTGATGGCGACCCTAAGGTCAAGCTATCATGGGGTTTTGTGGGCCTGAAAGTGTGTGATGCACCAGCCAAGTGAGCAGGGAATCGATCCTGGCCTCCAGTACTCAACCCACTACATCACAGAAGTCTAGTAGTAGCTTGGAAATAAACTCAGAAGCTAAGGAACCAATGATGCTAACAAAGACATCAGGCCCAAGCATCACTGGAGAACCTGAAAGACATGAGACCCATATACTCTAAGATCTATGAGTCCATATCAGCACTTGTACCTCCTAGGTCCAGCTGTAGCACTGAAACTGCATACCATTCCCCAGGAACTCCACAATTGCTCAAATATATGCTTGGGATGAGCTCCTGGATAGATAAGATTGCTAGTTTTCAAGTCAAAGACTAAACCATTAAGGCAGGGGTAGGAAGGTGTAGCCTTTTAGCTGCATGTGGCTCCCAAGGTTGGATTTGAGGGGCCCCTGGCTCCTCCACCAAAAATTATTTTAAAAATATAAAAACAATTGATCCAAAATGCCCCCAACACATTGTACTGTGAGGCAGGTCACTACGTTTTTAGAAACCATCAGAAACCATTAGGCACAAAAGTCTTTTTTAAAAAAGGAGTGAACCAGGAATCAGCTTCTTGTTCTCTTCCAGTCTAGGGGGATGGAAATGTAATAGAATTGCCCCCATGCTGCCTGGAGGTTCTGAGAGCATTTGGGGCAAAACATTTTTTTCCAAAAATGAAAGAGAGGGGCTTGGCAGAGGGTGCAGCCATGCAAAGCCTGATTGGCCATTACAGGCTCACAACTGCATTAGGTTGCCCACACACTTTGTGAAAAGAGTTGGAGGCCAGGAAGCATAAAAGTCCTCAGCTGAGCTCTAGTTGGTGCAGCTCTAGCTTGAGCTGTCCCAGGTCTGGGATCCCACTATAAACCTGAACATGACTAAGTTGTACTGTGTAATACTGACTTTGTTGTGTACTGCTGCTCAGTTGCTCTCAAGAGAAAACAGGGATTTTCCATTGTGTTTAATGAAACACAGAATGCTATGTTTACAATGGTTGCTGGAGTAAATAATTTACATCACACATTGGGTTATATAGGGAAGCCCACTACCATTCATGCACAATGTTCAGCGTTGCCCATTTGGTAGCACATTATCTCCATGCAAACCTTGTGGTACATCAAATGCATTAATACTCAGCATACCTACTCAGCATATTCTACATTCATTCACATGGCATGGAGTGAACAGAGCATGACGGGCTTGTGTCGTGTTCCCATAAATCAGATATGAATATTTAATATACACATTCTCTGAACACAAAAGGAAAATAATAACTGTATTCATGTGGAATAACAAGCCAGAATTCTTTGGCATTCTGCCTTCTCAGAGACGAGGTAGGATAAGTTAACATTCTAAAGTGTGCTGGCTGGTTATTCCCATACCAAGAGGAGAGAAAGCATAGACATTTTGTTCATGAGAAATAAACCTAAAACAAATCATCATGCTTCAAACCAGGTATTGTTTGCTTGGGTTTTCAGATGAGATGCATGCCAGAATGCAATCTACTGCTGGGTTTCAGACATTATAGTAAACAGACAACCATTAACAAGATGGAATAACAGGAAATAGTTGCCTCTTGTTGCTCCTCAGTTCAGAATATTGGAAGGTGCCTCAAAAGCTGAGACATCCTGATCCATCACTTTTAGCTCCTTTTAATGCTATCTTTTATGTCTATGACCTTGCTTATTTATTCTAGGTAACAGTTGGATCTTATTGTTGCTTAGGCCTATCTCTTCTAGTAGCAGGGCTGTCATCTACTTGTGGTTTCTTTTTACCCCCTGTTCTGTCCTGGCACTGCTTCACACTCCATTGGAGTGGTCTAGGTGGTATTATCAAATACAGAACTGTTGTGCCATCAGATACTTCTCCATTTTATTTTTCTTTTGTGCCTATGATCATTCCAGGACACAGGCACTCCCTGTCAGTTTTTATACAAACTGAGCTTTTGATAGCAAGGTGAATACCTGTCTTATCCTCCTAGCAAGCCATGAATTGAATCTTACTGATTATGGCGTGCCTTGTAACTATATAACCTATGGACCTATCTGTACTTAGCTGACAGTGCTGTGGGGGGGGCAGAATGCTGCAATTCATTTATAATTTCAACAGTTCTTTATAGTTTACGTAATTTTAGTGGTACTTACGAGAAGATCATTTGTACCTTTTTCTTCCAGCTTTTTCTCTGTACTTTGAGAGCTTGATTTACAAAGTCAGTGATACTCATGATACAATGCAAAATAAGAATTTAAAAATCCAACATTTTTATAAAACTGACAGTTACCTTAGAGTAATCCCAGTCTTGACATCCTTGCATATATGTGTGTATATATATTTACACACACATGCACGCACACACACATACACTGAGTTTCAGTTAAACAAGAAAATACTCCCTCCTTTAACTGATTATCAGCTATTCTTAAGATAAATGTTCCGGATGCTTATATTACCTAGAAGGGAATGAGGGATGCTCTAGTAGATAAATACATGAATTGAGTATGCTGCTAAGATTCTGTGTGTGATCCAGTAGAAGGGAGTGGATAATCTCATAGGAGGTTGAGAATGTAAAAAGGGCCAAGCTGCATCATGCCTGTGGGATGTGAGTACAATAGCAACTTTATGTTAAGATTTCCAGTAACTGATATTGAGGGGGTGTATAGCCATTAGGGATGAGATTCTTAGCTAATTTCGTTTTCTAGGGAAGCAACAAATAGTTTTAGAAATTTTCACTTTCATTGTCAGAAAGTCTACACAGTTTTCAAAACTACTTGCAGAACTTGTACACAAATTCTGTACACATGTTTTTTTCCCCACACAAAAAGTAGCACTTCCAATGCCAGAAACAGCATTTTCTGTGTGGAAAATGCTGTACGAAGGCATTTTTTCTTCATGATCTCTGTTATTTACACATATGAGATTCTGTGTACGCGTGGAAAACATTTTTGGAAGCTTCCAGATCTTTTCAATTGAAGGCCTGTCCCCTTCTGTAACACACATGGTTCCTACTCAAACCCTTCAGTTCTCTTTCATCCATCATTGTGACCACATTGTAGGGAATTTTGCTGCATTAGCTACTCTTCTTCAGCATCATTTCTCAATTTTTCTCCCAGTTTATGATGTCTATAGCATTCTTCAAGAAGTGTGTCTCCTGTGGTAAAAAGATCTCCCAGATGGATGACTGTTTTAAATGCCTCTTTTGCTTGGGGGAGGCCTGCATTATGGATGAGTACTCCTATATTGTATAGTTGCTGCTGCCTCTGATGTTGTTGCTTCCAGGGGTCAGGAGATGCCATTTCTGAGCTAAGGCAATCTTCTTTAGAAGCTCCAAAAAGAATGTGCTTCTTTGATTTGCACTGTTGCAATATAATGCACGGAGGAGCTGCCAGATCAGGAAGTCACCACACTTTGCCAGGAAACGGAGGCTTGGGCGAATGTCACACGGAGGAGTAAAAGGACCAGGAATGTAACAGAGACTCTTAACCTACACAATCGCTTCGAAGTACTTGGCCTTACGAACAATGAGGAGCACCACGCGGAGGCAACAGAATGTCAACAAGAAGGAATCAAACTTCACCAACAAGAACTACATCAACGCTCCCAGCCTAAACAGAATGCCCAGGCAGTCCTAGGAGAACATGTTCGTTGAGGAACCCAGGACAAGTCTCAGAGGAGGCGAGTTCTGGTTGTTGGGGACTCTTTGCTCAGAGGAACCGAAATGGCAATTTGCAAACCGGACAAGCTCAATCGAGAGGTCTGCTGTCTTCCTGGGGCCAGGATCAACCACATAACAGAGAGGCTAACCAGGCTGGTCAAACCCACTGACCAGAAGCCCCTCATTTTGGTTCATGTTGGAACCAATGACACTGCGAGGAGCAGCCTTAATCATATTGCAAAGGAGTACGAGCGTATGGGGACCAAGCTTAAGGACCTTGGTGCGCAAGTGGTCATTTCGTCTCTCCTCCCTGTTTAAGGATACAGCGCACGTAGAGAAAGGGCAATAGCAGAGGTCAACAACTGGCTCCGCATGTGGTGCCGCCGGCAACGGTTTGGGTTTTTGGAACATGGCCTGAATTTCCACGAGCATGGGCTTCTGGCGAGGGATGGGCTGCACCTCACAAAACTGGGCAGGAATGTTTTTGCAAACAGTCTCGCAAGAAGGATTAAGAGGTCTTTAAACTAAGTTTCACTGGGGAGGGAGACAATATTATTCAGGGCAAGGACTCGGAGAGCGCAGGGGGGAAAGGCCCAAATGATACTGGACAAGTAGTACAAGCGGCCAATGGCGGGAGGAGTAGAAACAATAGTACAGGACTTGCAGGAAGGGCCAGGGGACTTAAGTGTCTCTACACTAATGCAAGGAGTATGGGAAACGAGCAGGACGAACTTGAACTCCTAGTACAGCAAAATAAATACGATTTGATAGGCATCACTGAGACCTGGTGGGATGAGACTCATGATTGGAATATAGGAATAGAGGGGTATAGCCTATTTTGTAAAAATAGACCAAACAAGAAAGGAGGAGGAGTAGCCTTGTATGTCAAGGATGTTTTCACCTGTGAAGAGATCCAGGACTTAAACCCAGAAAGCCAGGTCGAGAGCATTTGGGTAAGAATTAAGGCAGCGAGAAACAATAGGGATATTCTGGTGGGGGTTTACTACAGACCTCCAACCCAGGCTGAGGACTTGGATGACGCCTTCCTCAACCAAATGACTGCACATTCAAAGAGGAGAGATACAGTAATAATAGGAGACTTCAATTACAGCAAGGTCCAGCAAGTTTCTTGCTTGTCTTGCAGACAACTTCATGGTCCAGAAGGTGGAAGAGGCCACAAGGGGATCAAATATTCTAGATCTGATCCTGACCAACAGGGATGACCTTGTTAATGAGGTAGAATGGTTGGATCTTTAGGGGGGAGTGACCATGCCCTGTTGGAATTTGGCATTCAGTGGGAAGGAGAAGATAAGGGTAGCCAGACACTCATCTTAGATTTTAAAAAAGCGGACTTCTGTAAACGTAGGGAGCTGCTGGCTGGAATTCCGTGGTCAGGAATAGTGAAAGGGAAAGGAGTTCAGGAGGCATGGGAGTTCCTTAAAAAGGAGATACTGAAGGCACAGTCTAAAACAGTGCCATTAAGGAGGAAAAATGGAAGACCTCTGAAGAAACCAGAATGGTTGACTAAAGAACTCTCAGCTGAGCTAAGAGTTAAGAGAAACATGTATAGGAAATGGAAGAAGGGGGAAACCACCAAAGAAGAATTTAAGCAAGTAGCAAGGAGATGTAGGGAGGAGGTCAGAAAGGCTAAAGCACAGAACGAACTTAGGCTGGCCAGAGACATTAAAAACAATAAAAAGGGCTTTTTTAAATATGTCCACAGCAAAAGAAAAAAGGAGACGATAGGGTCGCTGCACAAAGAAGATGGCGAATTACTCACAGGGGGAAGAGAAAAGGCAGAGCTACTTAACACCTTCTTTGCCTCAGTTTTTTCCCAGAAGGATACAAGCACTCAACCTGGTGGTTGGGGAGCAGGGGAGGAAGTAGGAGAAGTGAGGCACATAATAGATAGAGAGATGGTACAGGAATACCTGGCCACACTGGATGAATTCAAGTCTCCAGGGCCAGATGAATTGCATCCTAGGATATTAAAAGAGCTGGCAGAGGTCATTTCGGAACTGCTTGCTATAATCTTTGAGGAATCTTGGAGGACAGGAGAAGTTCCAGCAGACTGGAAGAGGGCAAATGTTGTCCCCATCTTCAAGAAGGGGAAAAAAGAGGACCCAAATAATTATCGCCCAGTCAACCTGACGTCAGTACCCGGAAAGATCCTGGAGCAGATCATTAAGCAGTCAGTTTCTAATCACTTAGAAAGGAACGCGGTAATCACGAGAAGTCAACATGGATTTCTCAAAAATAAGTCATGCCAGACTAATCTTATCTCTTTTTATGATAGAGTTACTAGCTTGATAGTTGAAGGGAATGCTGTGGATGTAGCATATCTCGATTTCAGTAAGGCCTTCGACAAAGTTCCCCATGACATTCTTGCAATGAAGCTAGTAAAATGTGGGTTAGACAGAGCTACTGTTAGTTGGATTTGTAATTGGTTGACTGACCGAACCCAAAGGGTGATCACGAATGACTGCTTTTCGTCCTGGAGAGAAGTGACTAGCGGGGTGCCACAGGGTTCTGTCCTAGGCCCAGTGCTGTTCAATATTTTTATCAATGAATTGGATGAAGGAATAGAGGGCATACTCATCAAATTTGCAGATGATACCAAATTGGGAGGAGTTGCTAATATGCCGGAGGACAGGATCAAAATTCAAAATGACCAGGACAGATTGGAGAGCTGGGCCAAGGCAAACAAAATGAAATTCAAAAGAGAGAAGTGTAAGGTCCTACACTTAGGTAGAAAAAATGGAATACAGAAATATAGGATGGGGGACACGTGGATGGATAGCAGTACGTGTGAAAGGAATCTAGGGGTCTTCATAGATCACAAGCTGAACATGAGTCAGCAGTGTGATGCGGCAGCCAAGAAAGCCAATGCAATTCTTGGCTGCATCATTAGGAGTATGGTGTCTAGATCGAGAGAGGTACTGGTACCACTCTACTCTGCTTTGGTGAGACCCCATCTTGAATACTGTGTCCAGTTCTGGGCACCCCAATTCAAGAACGATATTGACAAGCTGGAGCAAATCCAGAGGAGGGCGACCAAAATGGTGAGAGGCCTGGAAACAATGCCCTATGAGGATAGACTTAGAGAGCTGGGTATGTTTAGTCTACAGAAGAGAAGGTTAAGAGGGGACATGAGAGCGTTGTTTAAATATTTGAAGGGATGCCACGTAGAGGAGGGAGAGGGCTTGTTTTCTGCTGCTCCAGAGACCAGGACAAGGAGCAATGGATTCAAGCTACAGGAAAGGAGATTCCACCTGAACCTCAGGAAGAACTTCCTGACAGTCAGGGCTGTCCGGCAGTGGAATCTGCTGCCTCGGAGTGTAGTGGAGTCTCCTTCCTTGGAGGTTTTTAAGCAGAGGCTTGATGGCCATCTGTCAGGAGTGCTTTGAGGGTGTTCTTGCATGGCAGGGGGTTGGACTGGATGGCCCCTGTGGTCTCTTCCAACTCTACATTTCTATGATTCTATGATTCTATAAGATAATATGGTCCTATAGCTATAGTTGCATAATAAATTGATCTATAATAAACATATTTGTACAACCCATGCTATCTGATTATTTGCTGACTTGCTGATGTTTTCCCATGGTTGCATTTCTTTGAAAAAAAAAAGTGGGTATAATTTTTGTCACCCATATCCAGTAGAAACTGATATTTGTGATGAAGTGCCAGCACTACCAGGTCATAGCATTTGGGTAGAAAGAAAGAGAGGTTGGGTATAGAAAAGTAGATTTTGGAATCAGTTGCTGATGTTTTCAGAAGCCATGGGTGTGATCTGTCTCTAGTTATTGAGGTAGAAGTGTAAGCAAAGAACACTTCTTTGAGAAAAAATTAGGTGGCAAGTAGATGACATTTTCATGCATGGTTCTATTTCATCTTATTCTTACAGGGTTGATATAGGAATAGATATACACAAAATAACCCTTTTAATAAAGATGGTATTTTACTTGGTTAAGATGTGTTGATTTGGGTTATTATGTAATTCATGTTTGCATAGATTACAAAGCAATGTGCAAAATCAGGAATAAATTTGTTACAGATTAGTAGTTATTTCTGAGTGTTAATGTTAATGTTTCTACTCTGCTTTATTCTGTCATGGAAAGAGCTGTTATAAACTATACAAGATTATAAAAATGTGCAGTACTGTAGTGCTGACCTAAGGCACTGTTGTTTTTAGATTGGGGCAGTAGATAATGATGGAGCAGAAGCTGAAGCAAAATGTGTCATACAGCTGTGGCTTCTTCCCAAGGATGCTTTGTATTCTCACCAGGCCCATTTGTCATAACTCACTCCTTGGAGGACTCTGTCAACAAGGAGGCAGGTTGGCAAGAAACTGTAGCTCCCTCTGAGTCTGAGGAAATGCAGGCTAAGGCAGTAGAGGATTCTGCTCCCCACCAGGATGCAGCAGAGGCTACAGATACCAAGGATGACAAGCAGAAATACCAAGCTCTACACTGTTTAAATAATGCATGCTGATTCAATAAGCACTAATGAGATACCTGTGACCTTGAAGCAGCTGCTCATAAATATTGTGGCAGTTGCTCCCAGCCTTAGTGCTGACAACTTTCTTGTGTTTCTGGTTATGTTTTGGACTGTTCTGCCTACTCTTTGCTGTCTCCTGTACTTGGACTTCTGATCTGTTCATCCAACTTTTGACTAGCTAAAGAGTCCCCTTGGGCTTCTCACTGCATCTTGTTCAGCTAACCCATGACTGATCCAGACTAGACTGACTGTTTGGCCACTCCTACATCCCAACCTGCTGCCGTGGGCACTTGCTGACTTGTGTTCAGGACATTGTCACTGTATTTTTTGCATCAAGAATAGTCAGGCTAGATTGTCTCCTACATTTTACATAAGAAATTTTGATACTTCTATGTTATTTTATGCTCTTATGGTCCCACAAAGGTCCAGTGATCACCTCTGTTTCTACTGCTGAAACTTCATAGCAGCCTGCTGTATGAAAAGTTGCAAGCTTTCAAACGATCTCTGCTCCTGTGCCTTGATCTGTGGATTAGATTGGAGCATAGCAATAAACATTTTTACCTTCCCATTGCTGTAGATTGTCAGTTTTCACATATCAAACGGGAGATACCTGAGAAGTTGGATCTTTCAGCTGTGGGGATTCCTTTATGTTGCATTAATCTGTTGCATATTGGTTCCCAGAGAAGAAAACTTGCTAGATCTAGTCCAGACATATTGCCATTCACACAATTAGCAATGGCTTGGATTGCTCCACCTCCATCTCTGCTATTTAGATTATGAAAAAGAATATCTTGTTCACTCCAGTAGTGAATGGTAGCTTTTCCTTGCAAGGGGCTTGCAAACGGCAGCTGAAACCCAGTTCAAAACCAGAGAGGGTACAAAATGGTCCTAGTCCAGATACAACCCAATTGTTTTGGGGCCAGGCAGATCATACCAGCCACCATGCTATACTTCCTTCTGCACCTCCGGGAACAGGGCCTGACCTTCTCGTCTCTTACGTTGTACCTCTCTGCCATCATAGCCTACCAGCCACTTGGTACCCCTTCTGCAGCCCTTTTCCGGGATGCCACCCTTAAACAATTTCTGAAAGGGCTGCAACAACTTTACCCCCCGACAACCCCATCACTTCTGCCTTGGTCGCTATCCTTGGTCCTCTCTCAACTGACGCAACCGCCTTTTGAACCCTTGGTATGACTGCCTCCTCACTATGAAGATGGCCTTCCTCATCGCTGTCACCTCGGCTAGGCTAGCAGGCGAGCAAGCGAGCTCACCACGCTCCATTTGGATGAGCTTTTCCTTGTCTTCCATCGTGACAGGGTAGTGCTGCGCCCGGACATCTCCTTCCTGCCTAAGGTCATCTCGGATTTCCATCTCAACCAAGATGTCATCCTTCCTACTTTCTATCCTGACCTGGCTATGCCTTTGGAATGAGCACTTCATTCGTTTGACGTCCGTCGAGCTCTAGCCTTTTACATTCAACGGACTTGGTCCTTCCGCTAAACTCCCCACCTGTTTGGTTGTCATAGTGGTCGCCGGAAGGGCCATAAAGTGCCCACCCAGCGGTTTTCCAAGTGGGTGGCCCACTAGCATATGAACTGGCTAGACAACCTCCATAAGCACTGCTCCGTACCTATTCCACAAGGGCCATGGCGTCCTCAGCAGCTCTCCTCCGGGGGGTTGATCTGCAAGAGCTCAGTTGCATGGCTACCTGGTCGTGACCCTTGACCTTTGTACGCCACTACCGTCTGGACTGTCGGACCTGACGTGATGCCCGCTTTGGTTGTGCGGTGCTGTCTTCCATCCTGTAGGACTTGGCCCACCGTCCATTGGTAAGCTACTCAGTCTCCCATTGTGTGAGGCACAGAGACCACGAAGAAGAAGAAGAATAGGTTGCTTACCTGTAACTGTGGTTCTTTGAGTGGTCATCTGTGCCCTCACACACACCCGCCCAACCTTCATCTCTTCAGGTCCTGTTTCGGCAGACTTCGACACTGAGGAGACACTGAGGAGAGACCATTGGCTTGGTGGGACTGAGCATGCTCAGTACCGGATGGGGGAGGGGTTCTCGTCAAGCTGCTCAGCTCTAGAACTTTCTGAAAGCTACTGCACATGTGCGAAGATCCCATTGTGTGAGGGCACAGATGATCCCTCGAAGAACCACAGTTACAGGTAAGCAATCTGTTCTTCTCTCGGTATGAATACTATATTCCTGTTGAAGCAGCCTAAAATTGCATAGGCTTTTTTGCCTGCCACTTCAGACTGTTGACTCATATTTAGTTTGTGGTCTATAACATCCCCTAGATCTTTTCACATACACTCTTTTGAAGCCAAGTATTGTCCACTCTGTAGTTATACATCTCATGTACAAAGGAGGTTTCTTATTCATAGGGTTGCCATAAATTGAATTTAACTTGAAGGCAAACAACAACAACATGTAGGACCTTACATTTATCCCTGTTGAAATTCATTTTGTTAGGTTTGGCCCAACTTTCCAATTTCGTTTAAATCCTGATTTTACCTCTGAGGTATAAGCCAATCTCCCATTTGGTGGTGTCCAGATTGCTGAGACCTCTCCCACTTGTGTAGCTAGGTATTCCTGTACCGCTTTCTTAGCTATTCTGAGCTGCAGTCCTCCTTTGCATTATTTATACGAGGCTAAGCATTGTTTTTCTTTGTGGGAGAAGGCTGAAGCAAAGAAGGTATCTTCTCTGTTAGCATTTCATCATCTTCTCCTTGCAGTGGCTATACTATTTCCTTCTTCCTTGTCTTGTTCCAGAGTCAAATAAAAGAAAACAAAAACCCTTTTTATTATTTTTTAACCTTTCTAGCAAGTGTGAACCATTCTGAGCTTTATGTTTTCTGACTTTTTCGTTAAGAGCTGGCTATCTGTTTATATTCCTCTTTGGTGATTTTCCCTTTTGTCCATTTTTATACATGACTCTTTTGTTTCTGAATGTTTGACTATGGCTCTGGAGACAAGAGTTCAAACTCTCACTTGGCCATGGAAGCTCTGTGGATGACCTTGGGCATGTCACTCTCTCTCAGCTTCCTCTGAACAAATCTTGCCAAGAAAACCCCATGATAGGCTTTAGGGTTGCTATATGTTGGAAACAACTTGAAGGCACACAAGAATAACATTTTTAAATCTCAGCTTATCTTAAAGTTCTTTGAACATCCATTCTGGATTCTTTAGGCATTTTTGACTTTTTTTTTCTTACTGAAATGGTTTCCACCTGAGCCTTCAGCATCTTTCCTTTGTTAAACTCTCATGCATCTTGAACTTCTTTCCTTTGGGCATTTGTGACAATGGGATCTCAGCCACTATTTCCCTAAGATTGTTGGAATCATCTGTTTAAAGTCCAGTGTGTGTGTCTGACTACATTTGACTTCCCTTTCCTCTCTAAAACAAATTTAGCTTCCTTTTGTTCTGTATACAAATTCTTGAAATTAACTGCAAAGCTAGGGAGGAATTTGTTGGTAGAGTCTGGTAGAGTTTGACTTCTGACAAATATCAAATTGGTTGATTATCTTCAGAGTCCAACTTTCCAAGACCAGAGTCACTGCAAAATAGTGCCCCTGAGCCGCATTCCAGAGAGGCAAGCCAGAAGGATACTATGGTTGATGGTATCAAAAGCTGCTGAGAGGTCCAGCAGAACAAACAGGGACACTCTACCCCATCTAATTCCTTGCATAGGTCATCTGCCAAGATTCTGTCCTGTAGCCAGGCCTGAAGCCAGATTGAAATGGATCTAGATAATCTGTTACTTCCAAGAACCCCTGAAACTAGGAGGTCAAAACATACTCCCTTCCCCCAAAAAGGGATACTGGATACAGGCCAATAGTTCTCCGATATAATGGGATCCAGGGAGGATTTTTTTTCCAATAATGGTCTCACTATAGCCTCTTTAGACAAATGAAAACTTGTCTTGCTGTAGTGAGGCATTTACTACTGCCCTTACCCAGTCTACCAGTTCCCCTCAGGCTGCTTTCAGCTATCAGGAAGGGCATGGATCCAGTATGCACATGGTGGCTCTTACTTCTCCAAAGGTCCTGTCCACATCCTGAGGTTACATGAATTGAAATTTATCTAATAACACAATACAAACAGAAGCCAAGTTTATGTCCACTAGTCTGTATCAACTAAAGCATCCAAGTCTGAGAGAATCCAAGTGGTTTTACCCACAAATTGCTATACAAACTTTTCTTAATGGGCTGCCAATTGGTTTACAAACTGTTCTTGCAGGGGAGAAGGTTAAAGACCCCTGACCATTGGAAACAACTCCATTGGACAATACTGTGTGAATGCAATGGTAGCAGTGAAGGATTTTTTCACTGATGCCACTGCCACATCACAGGTTTTCTAATGAGTGCAGCCCATGTTGGTTGAACTTGCTCTGGGACTTCAACCATTGTCACACCAGTCTCTGTCCCACTCATTTCATCACTGCCATCTCCTAGTGTACTAAGGTGCTTGCTTAGCTGCACTCTGTGGGAAGGAACTCTTCAGAGCAATCATGTTCCCTGGCCATTTCCCTATTCCAGAGATCAACCAAGGCTTCAACAAAATTACCTGCCAAGGCAGTAGGGAACTCCTCAAGAGCCATCAGAAAACCATCTGGATCCATAAACCTCCTGGAGCAGACAATCTTAACTGGCTCCCACAGAAACTCTGAGTTCAGTGAGTCTAAACCCCACCAGGTAGCAATCAATCCATGGCAACAGAACTATTGAAAGCTGTAGCATAGGTGGCACTAGATACTACTTGGGGCAAACACATGGTTGTCACAAAGGACATGAAGTCCTGAGCTGCATGGATCTGAAATGCCTCAGCACAAGTAGCTGAAGGGAGTTCAACACCACCACCAAGACCAAATCAGCTATCTTAGGAGGGGAAATTGTTAAACAGTGGTCACTCACATACACACAGTCAAATGCATCAGATTGTGAGATAAGGTACCTAGTGAGGGAGATGAAATCCCAACAGACCACTGCAACTCTGCCTCTCCACCCCCAGGTTTTGCCAGCTGCTCTACAGAGAACTCGTGGATAAAGCTGGAAGAGAGTTTAATCCTTCTTCCAGCTTCAGGCAGCCAAGTCTCTGTAATTTGAGCCAGGTTGACATGCTCATCCAAGATCAGATCCTGAAACGAGGGTATTTTTCTAGTTATTGATCTGCCATTAAGCAGCAACATTCTCAGGATGGCAGGAGGGTCAGTCCATATACTAATGGTTCAGTCCCCTTGCACCAGCCTATGCAGGATCTGTCCACATTTTCTTCTGTTTTTTTCTGTTAGACTCCCTCCCTATCTAGCCAGTTTTTAACTCTCCTGCTAAGGAGCCACACACGTTTGCTATCCAGTCTTTATAAAATGTAGGTTACAAGTTAGTTATTAAATAGCAGGATGGATCAGGGCGTAAGTGTGAAGCACTTGGAAAAGAAGAAAAAGCAAATAAATACAAAGAGAGATGATGAAGTGCCCAGATAGCAGAAAAGTCTATCTGAGGGCGTGAAAGGGCAAGACTTGATTCTGTCTAGAAGACTGCTGCCCAGCACATCTTGAACAATGAGAGAAAATATTACAATGAAAGTGAGTCAGATGATATAAAGCTGATCAAGGGGCAGAAAGAACAAATGGACAGAGATGACAGAAAGGTGAAAAAATACAGATAAAACAAAATTGGAGAAAAAGAAAGGGAAAGCTGAGGAATTGGAAGGTACTTGCCCTAAAAAAATTGGGTAGAGAAGCCACGGCAGTGGTGAAAAACCAAGAGACAGCTTCCAGGCACCATCTTGAGAATAAGAGCTCCAACACTACAACAATGTCTTTGAGAAGCCATTTTGAGGCACCAACATTCAGCGCAGAAGATGGAGCAATGCTGCTAATAGGCAGTGGGCGTATTAGAGTAGTGGAGTGATATCAGCAGAGGTTGTAAGTCAGTTGGAAGAAAGAAGCGAACAGTTCAGTCTCAGTTACAGGCTTTGATGAATTTGTAGCTCAGTCTATTAATTAATCTGAATACAATTGATTGGCAGTCTCAATTTTTTTTTATATATTGTGAATTTGTTCAGAAATATTAACTCAGTTAATCAACAATAGATAAATTTAACAGAACCAGCCCATAGTAATTTGATTGGTAGTGACAGCAGCATGAATTCCGGTGAAATTAGACAACAATGCAGGTGTAATGAAATGAGGTCAGATGTGGACGAGTTAAGGGTGAAAAAAAGGAAGTCAATTAATGAATTGAGTGCAAAAAAGAAGAGGTCAAGAGATACAGGCATTTTAATGGAGCAAAGAGATACTGATACTGTACTATTGCCAAGTAAAGATACAGTTAATAGGAGGCAACAACAAGATAGAAGTTTGCATAAGGATGGCAAAAGGAGTGAGGATGAGGATTCATTGGATGATGTTATGGATGTGGATGAGTGCAGTGATTGGCATTCCTCAGAGGAGGAAGAGGAGAATGAGACAGGGTAATAGAGTTTGTTTTAATGAGAAGCTTTTCATTGTCTGTTAAAGAGAGTTGTGAGACATTAGGTTAGACAATACCAATACTGTGTCTGCAGAAGAACACAATAAGGACAGGGATAGTAGGGTGGCATCAGTAATTAGGAGGAAGGAGACCCAAAGTGTTGAGATGCCAATACCAGAATTGTTCAAGGACCTTATTGAGGTAGAGTGGTGAACTCAGTGGAGTACTAAGAGGTTATTAGGCTACAGTCAGAAGTTGTATCCATCCTATAAGAAAGAAGTTAAGTTTTTGAAAGTGCAGTTGGTGGATGCCCCAATTGTGGGTCTTGTGTTGGGGGCATTTGTTTCCAGAGAGAGGTACACACAGCTAAAAGAGACAGATGAAAGGAGAGCTGAAACAGTTATGAAGAAAATGCATGATGCAGCAGCATTGATAATAAGAGCATTGGTGGCAACATTGACATTTGCTAGGGCTGCAGTGCTTTGAGAACAAGATATATTGGATGCACAGGACTTGAGTATGCAGGCTTTGCAGAAAGCAGTGGGTAGGATTCAGAAAGTTCTGAAGTATGTGGCCGATGTGGGCTATGATGCACTGCATTTGAAGCTAGGAATATGAATGCAATAGCCATAGCAAGAAGATCGCTATGGTTGAGGTGCTGGTAAGCAAATCAAAATCCTGTAACAATTTGGCATTTGTTCCATATAAAGGAGAACTGTTGTTTGGTAGTCAAGCATTAGACAAGGTATTAGTAGAGACAAAGGAGAAGAAGCAGGTTATGCCTACTTTACAGAAGAAAAGAACTGATAGAAGATCTTATAGAAGCACAAATTATTCTGTTCATGGAGGAAGGAATGGAGGAAGACAAGTGGAATATTGTAATAATTTCAGTGGGAGAGGCAAATTCAGTAGACAAAATCAGTATACCCAACAGGGACAGGAAAGAAGAGGATTGTCTGTCCCTATGTGGGATAAATCTCAGAGCTGATGAGAAGGAGGCGGTGATGGAGGGAAGACTCCTCTTTGAGGAACAGTGGAAGTGAATTACGAGAGGTCAGTGAGTACTCAGAATGGTATCTTAGGGGTACAAGATTCGTTTCCACAGAAAGCTGAGGAGCAGGTTTCTGTCTTCACTGGAGTCCAAAGGCAAGCTCAAACGAGAGATTGTTTGGCAGGAAGTTCACCATTTAATGTGCATTGGAGCTATAAAGAAGGTGCCTCAGGGGCAGAGATTCTCTGGAATCTTTTCCATCTTTTTACAGTTCCCAAGAGCAATTGGAAATACAAACCCCTTTTAAATCTGAGATGCCTCAAAAAATGTGTGACGTTCCAGAGATTCAAAATGGAAACCCTTCAGACAATAAGAGATAATTTGTCTGCAGGGGATTTCATGGTTTCGATAGATCTCAATGAGGCATATCTTCATGTTCCAATGGTACTGGAGGACAGGAAATACTTGAGGTTTCATTATCAAAGTCAACACTTCCAATTCAGGGCACTGCCTTTTGGGTTGGCATCAGGAACAAGAGTTTTCATGAAGGTGCTGGTTTTAGTGGTGGCATACCTCAGGATGGGGAATGTACAGTTATATCCTTACTTGGAAGACATTTTGGTAAAGTCCAGGATGGTAGACAAGTTATGGGCAGACATGTCACTGACCATCCAAACATTAGCAGTTAGCATTAGTAGTTCCTATGAGAAGGCATTAGTAAAGGGCTAAGACCAAACACTCTTAAAAGATGAGTAGCAGCCCTGTCAGCAGTATTGAGCTTAGAAGGGGAGTCTTTGTCTGCACACCCACACATGAAGAGATTCCTAAAAGGAGCAACCTTGAAATCATTCCTTAGAGTCCACAGGTTTATGCATTGATGACTTCCCCATTTGAACTATTGAAGGAACCATTGCTGAGACTGATGTCATTTAAGGTGGCTTTCCTTCTGGCTATAACATCTGCTCAGAGAGTATCAGAGTTAGCAACCTTGTCAGTGACTGCTAATCTCTGTAAATTTGAACAGAACAGGCTGACTTGTTTCTAGACCCGACATTACTGCCAAAATGTGTATCCACATCAACCATGAGCAGAGCAATATATTTGCGTACATTCTGCCCGAGGCCAGCTCATGCATTAGAGCGTAAGTGGCACACTTTGGACATGAGAAGAAAACTAAGCATATAAGACAAACTGAAGCATTGCTAGTATTGTATCATCCAAAAACATTAGGCCAGAAGGGTAATAAAATGATGATAGCAAGAAGGATCAAGGCTTACATTTATGTATGTTCTGATTATTCAAGGGAACCAAAGCCAAGTCTGTCTCCATGCCACCAGACTGATGGCAACTAGTGTAGCATGCACTGTGACATTGTCACTGGAAGAAATATGTAATGCAGCTGGATGGAAAGAGCCAACAACATTTATTAGATATTACAAATTAGGCAAATATAAATTGGCACAAGCAGCATTTGGCTGGACAGTGCCACAAGCAGTGGTATAACTTTAAGGTAGTTGGGAGGCCCATCCAAAGTACAGGCCTTGGGAAGATCTCATTAGTACATGGATTGATCCTGCCATCCTGAGAATGAGAAGTTGGTACTTAGGCAAATGTTCATTCATTCTGGGATGACAGAAAGAGCAATCCACTCCACACCAAAAAAAAAAAAAACACTCAAAAAACAGGAAATAGGAAGTGCAGGTTAGGCTAGTTAATATAGGAGGGAGTCTAATGGGGAAAAAAAAAACCAACAGATGAGAATGTTCATGACTCCTGCATTGGTTGACACAAGGGAATTGAACCCATCAGTACATATATTGTTCCTACTGTTATCCTAGAATGAAAAATCATGTTAAGTACCAACTTCTCATTTTCTGCCCAGGGACTGGTTGTCAAAACTATCCAGACTATATGAGGTGGGGGGCAGTTTAGGGGCAACCAACACTCTTTGAGTTTCCCCTCTGACAGAAAAGAGCAGAAGGAAACATTGAGGCTGATTATCCAATAAAACCACAAGCTGGAGGGAAACCATTCTCATGTGGGTCTGACAGGATGATTTGAGTGGTATGATGTTTTCCAGGGGTGAAGATCCAACAGGGAGGCTGACAAGATTCATTAAGCTCACTGGTCATCATCCCTTCCTTCTGATCTACATGGGAACAAATGATATTGTATGGTATTGTGAGTACCTTGTAATAATACAAGGCACAAGATACTGAAACATATTCTAAGGGATCTGCAGAGGAAACTAAGGGATATTGGGGAACAGATTATTTTATCACACCTTCCTGTTGAAGGACATGCCCCAGAACGTGAAAGAAGAATGCTAGATGTGAGCAACTGGCTCCATATTATGGTGCTGTCAGGAAGGATTTGGCTTCTTGCACCATGGTTTACACTTCCATAGTGAGTAGTAAGAATGTATTTGCAAGAAGTCTCACAAACCTGATCAGGAGGGCTTTACACTGAGTTTTATCGGGGAGGGAAACAGTATTCTGGAGGACAGGCATACACAAAGTATTAGAAACAGTAGCAGGATATAGCAGGGACTGGGGCAATAATACAAGAGCCCAACAATAGGCAGAAAAAACAGACACAAAACTCTACCACTACTTTCTCTCAGATTTCCATGGAAGCTGTTTCTGTACTAAGCCAGTGTGTGCTATCAGTAATGGAGTGGATGAGGGTCAACAAATTGAACCTTAATCCAGACAGGATGGAGTTGCTCCTGGTCAGTTGGAAGGCAGATCAGAGAATAGGGCTTCATCCTGTGCTGAATAGGGTTACAGTTCCCCTAAAATCCCAGGTTCACAGTCTAGACGTACTTCTGAACTCAGATCTGAGCCTGGATTCTCAGATTTTGCCAATGGCCATGAGTATATTTGCACAGTTAAAAACTAGTGTGCCAGCTGTGCCCTTTCCTTGAGACACATGTTTATTACATCCCATTTGGACTGTTGCAATGTATTCTACCTGAGGCTGCCTTTGGAAACTGTTTGGAAACTTCAGTGGATCCAAACAGCCTTTTAGAGAGACTGTTCACTGGGCCTTTCTACAGGGACCATGTGACTCCACTGGCTACTCGTCCTTTTCCAGGCAAAATTGAAAGTGCTGGTTTTGACCCTTAAAACCTTACACAGTTTGGGTCCATACTATCTGAACAGCCATAACTCCTTATACAATCCAGCATGATCTATAAGATCTGCAGAGGAGAACTTTTTCTCAGTCCCACTATCTTGACAGGAGCATTTGGCAAGGACTTGGGAGAGAGTCTTCTCTGTGGCTGTGTAACTTCCTTCTGTAGGAAGTCCAGATGACTCCCTCCCTGCTCTCTTTTCATTTTTATTCAAGCAGGACTTTGAATTTTAATTATGGAACAGTAGTGTGTGTGTAGGGGAGCCAGCATGGTGTAGTGGCTTGAGCATTGATCTATGATCCTAGAGACTAAGGGTCAATTCCCCGTTTGGTCATGGAAACCCACTGGGTGACCTTGGCTGTGTCACACACCCTCAGCCCCAGACAACCCTATGGTAGGTTCACTTTAGAGTCACCATAAGTTGGAAATGACTGGAAGGCAAACAGCAAGTGTGTGTGTAAAATGACATGCTGTATTTTTAATCCTTTACTGGAAATTATGTTTTAAATATATTTTAAACATTTTAATAGGTTTTAATCATGCCTTTTAATAATATTATTTCATTTTTAAAATTTTTGTAAATGAATGTTTTAGCTTAAATCTTTTTAAAATTATTGTCATTTGCCTTGAATCTCATCTTGGGAGAAAGACAGGATATAAATTAAATAAATAAAATTTTAAAACCTTTTCATAGAACTAAAGAGAAAAAGCAAATATCCATATCTTAAAACATGAGCAGATGCTGGACTTTTGGTCACAGCATTTGATTGATTGACTGATTGATTGATTTTTAAATTTATTCCATTGTTCTCCCAATATGGGACCAAAGCAGCTTACAATATAAGTTGAAAGATAATGCAGATCAAACAGATAATTTTAAAAGTTTTAAAGAAAACAAAAAAAATCATATTAAAACATTAATTTGAAATAGTTTTAACAGACAATTAGAACCTCACAATAATGATAAAAATACAGCACATTCCAATTAAAAAACATTGTACAATGCAAACAAAAGATCCTTGCTTGTTGGGGAAGAGAAATTCATAGCCTGGGTGCAACCACTGAGAAGGCTCTTCTCAGTGACCTGTCTCAGTCCTGGCACAGCTGATAAAACAAACAAAACAAATTGAATAACTCCTGGCTCCTTACTTACTTCCAGGCAGTAAGAATGGAGTCATAAATAAAGTCCAACATAAACAAAGTCTGACAGTATTCCATGACAAGGGAGTGTCCAAGGTCAATCCGAGCATTCATCAAGGCATCCAGCAAGGCAGAAGGTCAGATAAGTTCTGACCACTTCTGGAGGGGAAGGATGTCAGCTAAATAGGTCTGAAGGCTAGTGGAGCTGTGACTTGATTGATTGTTGCCAGTTATAAATTCTGAGAGAGTGATGCTGAGTCTCTCTTTGCTGCCTGTACTCTGCAAAGCTAGGTAGAGGTAAGAGGCAGGACTCTCTGTTGGAGCTGGAACTGCCCCCTGTTCTGTTTCTGGCACTGTACAGCAGGTCCTGGCATGCCCCCTGTCTCAGCCTCTGGCATGCCCTCTGTTTCAGACTCAGAGTCAGAGTCCATGCTCTGGAAGCAGCATATGACATGACCTCACCAAATGTGAGCTCACCAAAAAGCCCTTCTCCAAGGATCTTAAAACCCAGGCAGGCTCATATCAGGAGATATGATCTTTCAAACAGTCTAGACCCAAGCCATATATAGCTTAGTAGATCATTACTAGCACTTTGAATTCTACCCAGAAACCTACCAATACACAGTGAAGCTTTTTCAACAGGAGAGTTATATGACCCCCATAATCAGACCTGGAATACTATGTCCAGTTGTGGGCATTACCTTTCAAGAAGGGTACTAACAAACTGGAATATGTTCAGAGGAAGGCAAAAAATGTAAAGAAATGAAGCCCTGTGAGCTTTGAAAGCTGGGTGTGTTTAGCTTGGAGAAAAGACATCTGAGAGGTAATATGAGAGCCATGTTTAAACATCTGAAGAGATGTCAAGTAGAAGATGGAGCAGGCTTGATTTTTGCTGCTCCAGAGACTAGAACATAAACCAGTGGATTCAAATTACAAGAAAAGAGACCCTAAATAAATATTAGGAAGAACTTTTTTTTGTGTTTTTTTTTTGTTAAGAAAAGTTGGACAGTGGGATAGATTGTCTCAAGAAGTGGTGGATGCTTCTTCTTTGGTGGTCTTAAGCAAAAGTTGGATGGGTATTTGTCTGTAGTGTTTTAGTTGTGTATTCCTGCATGATGGGGGTTGGACTAGATTGTCATCGTGGTCCCTTCTAACTTTAATCTTCTATGATTCTGTGATTCTGAGTTCTCTCCTTATATAGTATAGTTGGCATTTTTAATTTACCCTTGAGAGTTTGGCCTCACTAAATGATAAAGGAAAAATCTCTGTGGTGCCTTATGTTCTGTTGTATGAGAAAAGGGAGATATAATGGCTTAAGAAGTAAAAGCAGAAGGTTCCAAGTTTACTTGCATGCCCAGCTGGTCTGGGGAGCAGGTTGGGGAAAGATCTCAGTCCAGGAAAGCTGAAACCAGAATAGACAATATCAGCTTAGATGGTCCAGTGACCTGTCTTAGCACCTTCACACATTCATATGAAATGCTAGCAATCACTATAACATTTTGTATGGTTTGCTATTATTTTTCTCCTTGTAGCTCCTTTGCTATATAATTCATACAATATGATAGCAGAGAGAGAGAGGGAGAGATCTTAGTTCAACTGTTAAATCCATTCATGATGCAATTTACTTGGGAATAATCCTTTTAAACTCAATTGCATTTGTGACTGAATAAGATATCTGCAGGATGTTTTTTCCAGGGCCAATAACTGGCCTTAACTCTTGATCGTGGCCTTATTCTTTCTCAGACAAACCATAGGTAATACTCATTTTTAATCAAATGCTTCCTATTTCTGCATCATGCATTATATTAAAAAAAAAAATACTCTGCCCTGTGGACTACTGTCTGACACCCCACCCCCTTGGAATCCCTTCACATAATGAGCAAACCAATGAGCAACACCTGCCCAATTTCGGCAATAAAATAATAGCTGGGTCAATGGAGTTGCGACCAAAGGAAGCAATGCCAAAGTAGGTTATACCTTTGGGGAAACTGCTTCAGGGGTAGTGTGAGGACAAGAGCCAATCCCTGTGCTCAGGGTGGGGAGCATAGAGAAGGCTTATACATTTGCATCTGTCCTACCAGGAACAGCTATAAAATGTGTTATTTGGCAAGCAGGGAAAAGGAAGCAGACCACTGAGATAATAATGGCACAGGGGGGATACAAAATGGGGAGACAGTGCTATCACTGTGGGAGAGGAGTGAACCACAGTGACTCCTAAACTTTCCCTGGATAGCTTAGGGAACAGACTTCCTACACTGAAAATTCTGCTGTTTAAGGCTAGGTTGGTAAATGGAAAAACAACAACCATGCAGGACCTGATTCTGGATGACAATTCTGATTTGGCCACTGTCATAGAGACCTGGCTGGATGAGGCATGGGGTGTGTGAACCTCTCCCAGCTCTGTCTGCCTGGATTTTCTGCACTGCATCACACAAGACCTAAGGGATGAATGGCGGTATTACAGTGATAATTCCAGATCCCTAAGTGGGTGCCCTGCCCTGTAGTTTGCTGGGTTTGAGTATGTGAATATGAAAGTGGGTGCCCAGGATTAAACAGTATCCGCCCTGAGCTGGTCATAGCAGTGGTCTTTAGAATCCCTCTGGCTTCTTGTGTTGGGAGGACTTCAATATCTATGCTGAGGCTACTCTGCTGGGAGCAGCTCAAGATTCTGTTCTATTTGATGACTATGAATCTGTTCAAAGCAGAATATGATACCAACCATGCTTCAGGCCACACTCTTGTCCTTTTCTTTTCTTGGTGGGATGTTGGTGATTTGAACTCATTTAGGTCAACTAGTTGATTCCTAGCTATCTCTCTATCAATTTTGATTTGCAATTCAGATCCCTTACCAGGGTCTTTGCTGTTGCATGGATGCACACAGTTCTCTTTTTAGGAAAAAGAGAAGCAAAAGAGATGTTGAACAGATCTTCATCATTGTCCCTGTGCTTTACACCTATGCTGATGCAGATCATCCTTGGAATCATCATCATCATCATCATCATCATCATCATTATTTGTATTCTGCATTTTTCCTGGACTCAAAGCGACTTACAGATTTAAAAAGCCATAGTTAAAAACTCATAAAATGCATTAGTTAAAACATAATTAAACAATTGAAAGGATTAAAACAGTGGTGAAATGCATAATTAAAACTCAATTATTAATCAAAACACAATGCCCAGCACATTTTGAATGCTTATCTAAATAAAAACATATTTATCTGATTATGAAGTACAGTAGAGAGGGTGCCAGTCTGACTTCGCGGGGAAGAGAGTTCCAGAGCATGGGGGCAGCCACTGAGAAGGCCTGTGTTCCCACCAGGTATACCTGTAGAAGTGGTGTGATGGAGAGCAGGACCTCTCCAGAAAATCTCAAGACCCAGGCCGGTTTGTAGGGGAGAATATGGTGCTTCAAATAACCTGGACCTGAGCCATGTAGGCTTTAAAGGTCATCTCCAGCATTTTGAATTGTGCCTGGAAACAGACTGGCAGCCAGTAGAGCTGTTGCAAAAGGGAAGTTATATGATTTCTGCAGCCAGTCCCAGTTAACAGTCTGGCTGCAGCTCTTTGAATCAGCTGAAGTTTCTGAACTCTCTTCAAAGTCAGTCTGATGTAGAGCATGTTAAAGTAATCCAGTTGGGATGTTACCAAGGCATATGTCAGCCTGGCCAGATCTGATGTCTCAAGAAATGGGTGCAGCTGGTGCACAATCCTCAACTGTGCAAATATGCTCCTGGCTACTGCTGAAACCTGAGCCTTCAGGCTCAGAGTTGAATCCTAGCACTCCCAAGCTGTGAACCTGAGTCTTCATGGGGAATGTAACCCCATCTAACACAGGCTGAATCCCTGTTCTTTCATCTGCCTTTCAACTGGCTGGGAGAACCTCTATCTTGTTTGGATTAAGTTTCAGTTAGTTCGCCCTCTTCCAGTCCATTACTGATGACAAGCACTGGTTTAGGACCAAAACAGCTTCTTTGGCTTGTGGTGGAAAGGAGTAACAAAGCTGATGGCACCAAATCCCAGAACTCTGGACAACCTCTTCCAGTGGTTTCATGTAGATGTTGAATAGCATGGGGGACAGGACTGAGCCCTGAGGAACCCCACAGGCCAAAGGCCAAAGGTTCGAACAGGAGTCCCCCAGCACCACCTTCTGGTTTTGGCCCTTCAGGAAGAAACAAAGCCACTGTAAAACAGTGGCCCAAGTCTCTTCTCCGCAGGATGACCCAAAAGGATACCATGGTTGATGGCATCAAAAACTGCTGAGAGAACCAGCAGAACCAACAAGGACACACACCCCTGTCTACTTCTCCGTGTATGTCATCCTCCAAGATGACCAAAGCAGTCTCTGTCGCAATAATCGGGTCTGAAACCAGATTGAAATGGATGAATCTTCTGGAAATCTGAGCATTTTGTCAGTTGGCCCAGCTTTCTCCTTCTAAAGGACACTCTGCTTAATGTTCCTTCAACTCTGCTTTTTCCACCAGTATTGCAGCATCTTCAGACCTTCGCTCTGAGCAGAAGTGATTTAAAAAGGAAATATGGTTAGGTTTAAAATATATAGAGAATTCTTTACAAACAGCATAGTTTAAGTCAACAGGTTGATGCTAAAAAGAAACAAACAGCTGGGAGACCTCAAGAGCATTTTATAAAAATAGTAAATTGTGGTTAGAAAATATCACTATATGGCTGCCATCTCCAGTGTATTGTGTGTTTGGGAGAAGAACACAATGCTGACTCTTGCAAAACTTGCTCCAGTTTTATGCCCTAAGTGAAAAAGAATAGAGTTGCATAGTTGCGGCTGTGATTTTGGGAAAGCAAAGTAAAGCCTTTAAATAAGACAGAAAAGCAGACGAAAAGTATGTTGGACAATCTGGAAATCCACCAAGATGATTAATACCCTCTTATCTGTAACTGAATCAGCTTCAGTAACTACAACAAAAGAAGAGCAATTTATGTGCCCACAACATATTTACCAACAGCAGAAAAATCTAAAGACATCTTGGTACCAAAGAAACCACATAAGGATGATCAAAAGAAGAGGAAAAAATAACAGACAATGAAAGATCAGACACAAGATCATCCATCCATGCTAACACAATGCGCAGTTATATCAGTATTGGATACATTTGATCCAGAACTCTCTCCAAAAAAAGGGGGATAGATTCTGATATAGTAATGGTGGCATCAACATCTGAGGGAGAAGCTAGAAATTACATAGGGAGTATTTTTCAAAGAAACACTCTGAGACTACTTGAAATGAAGATGACCTTACAGATCATATGCTCAATGTCAGCCACCTCAGACCAAAATAAGGTGGGATTGAGATAAAAAAAATCCCCAACACCAAGAGTTTATGCTTAATGCTGAGAGCAAAGCAAGAATGAGATCTACTATAGTGGGAACTACTGGTCCTCTTCTCTCTCTTGATCCTGGTACAGTGACAGAAACTACAGGGAATACAGATCCTAATTTAGACATTCTTATACTAGAGACTGAAGACCCTTATTTTATGATCAAGAAGATAGTATTATCAGCATAGCAGACACAAAGGCAATGAGAGATCTATGGTAGTAGAGAATATGGTAGTAGAAGAGAAAGCCAGAGAAGTAAAAGACCTCCAATGCATTACAGTAAAAAAGAAACCTCAAGTTCATGAGTCCAAGAGAACCATGTAAGGAAAAATTACCTAGAGTAACATCAACAATTTCCAATCCATCTGAATTATAGATAAAGGCAGCAACAACATTGCCAGTACCAGCTACAACAAAATCAGCAGCACCATGCATATCCATGATCGCAGTTAAACTACTAAAATCAGTGAGACAATTCCAGATGCTTATACACAGCAAGGAAGGAACATCAATGAAGTTAAATAGGAGGCATCTAAGGCAGGATCAAATGCAGATTCAACACCAGTATTAAATTCCTCTGTACAAATCTCATCTTCTTCCCCAAATGTCATGTCGGATTATCCTATTCCACCTTCACTCTCTGAAGATTACAGAAGGCATTCAGAGCTATTAATAAGAGTGGCACAACATTTGCAAAATAAATATAAACAAACGACATCACAATAGATGACTTCATGTTTTCTGCAGTGCATTCAACAGCTCATGCCCCAGTAGCACTGCTACTCCTACCTTCAGTATTGTCAGCTGTAAAGAAAATAGAGAAACACTACCAATCTCAACAAGGAGATTAGAAAACATGAATAGAACACAAAAAGAAAATTATGATTTCGTATTAAAACGTCCAGATGCAGACTCAGTGATTGTGACTACTTCTTTGAAAAAAATCTGTCCTTTACACCACCAAACAAATAGGGCAGAAAATTGTGAAACATGGAAAGAAAATTTTATGCCTTATCAGTGCTTAATTTAAAGTTTACTTTTTAATTATTTTTATCAAACACATTTTAATTAATATAAAACTATAAAGAAAAAATACAATAACAATACAATAACACACAAGACAGAACTGAACTAAACAACTAAACTAAAACAATATGCAAACAACTATTTAAACTACCAACTAATTATTAAACTCAAACTAACAAGGGAATGTGACATATACACATTTGACTTTGCATTCATCAAAAAACAGATTTTGTTTACCCTTTGTTATACTTCCTATAATATCCTATCTATAGTCCCTTTTCACACCTTACCTTTTTGCAGAGGTGGGAGGCAGCGCTCGCGCGAGAAACCTTCGAAGGAAGGCTTTCGCATCCCTGCTGCTTGGGCTCCACAGCAGGTTCCTGGTCACGTGAGCAACCTACCTGCACCCCACCCCTTCCTACCGCAGTGCAGCCTGGGAGTTGAAGGCTAGCGCTGAGGCAGGAAGCACGACTGGTGCGGTTCAGGAGGCTGCACATGGCAGGTAAGTGTGCTCCACGCCCCTGAGCATTGCACGACCACGTGGCATTTTCAGCTTGAAGCCGAAAATTAAAAAAATCTGTCAGCAGTTTACGTCACGCTCTTGAGCGTCGTGTAAATGTGAGTGCGTCATGCAGACCACTCCTCACATTTACGCGACACTAAGGGGCCCTTTCGCTTAAGGAACACCATGCGAAAAGGGCGTAAATCTGTAATATTTAGCTGAATTAACAATAGCGTAACCAGTATGCAAACATGGAGCACTTAGTACAGCTTTGTCAGGTTACCTGCTCGGGGCAGGGAGCCTTTGTTAGTATCACACATATGCAATGAGGTGTTTGCCAGAGAGGTCCCTGAAGTGACGAACTGGCTCTGTCTGGCCTGCCTGGGTGGAGAATGGAATGTCCAGCAATTATCGGCCGTGCCTGTTTACGTGCCTGTCTGGTGGCCTCACAAACACGTGGAGCGGAGTGGCAGAGGAAAGCCGAATTGTTTGATATCAAAGAGATATCGAGTGCTATCTCCGGGTAGGCCTGGACCACAGTAACAGGGGACTGTACTGCTTTACTCTGTTACATATGAAATAAGCTAATTAGGAATGTTAAGGTTCTACAATAAACATGGAAATCAGGTTAAATAGATCTCTTAAGAATTCACACACACCCTATTCTGGGAAAACAAAGCAACTTCTCCCACTATTTCATAAGTCTATCAGAAAGACAAAGGAAACCCCTCCTGGCCAGTTCTCTAATATTAATAATACTCTGAAATGCTATTATTTGATCACTTTAAAGCAAATTCTATTTCATTAAAGATCATTAAATTATCCTTTTCAGCCAATTGCTGTTTCCTCTCCCTCTAACCTCTCATTCCAGCTCTGATCTGGCAGCTTTCCTTTATTCTTCTTGTGTCTTTTGATGTTTTTTGAGTCATCCCTCCTCTTAAGATCTGTTACTTCCAATGTTTTCTCGGCTTTCATAAAAAGTTCCCTGCCTTTAGGATTGTATTCCTTATTGCTTTTATTTCACTGCAATATAATGCCACATTATCAGATGTATACTTCTTTCTGAACATCAACACTGACCAATCTGGCAAGTTTCAGAGTCTGAGATTCTGAGTCCCATCCGTCTCCGTCAAATTTCAATAAATTTCACATCTTTGCAACTGTAAAGAAACTGTTGAGGCATCAGGCACTCTTCTGTGCATTTTTTCATTTTACCGTTTTAATACATCTCCTGTCTTCAAGCCTTTTTCTTTCTCTTTCACCTCCAACAAAGCAACCATTTCAAAATTTCTCTCCTTTTCCTATGTCTGCTTCTCAGTTTCTGAATACTCAGTTTATTCTTTTCCTCAATCATTTCCATTCTGTTTTCTGACTGCTCATTCTCATTATTTATCTGTGTGAGTAAAAGTCATATCTCCTTGTGATGTGGCAGCTAAAAAAACCAGTGCAATTCTAGGCTGCATCAATAGGAGTACAGTGTCAAGATCAAGGGAATTAATAATACTACTTTATTCTGCTTTGGTTAGACCTCACCTGGAATACTATGTCCAGTTCTGGCACCACAATTCAAGAAGGATATTAACAATCTGGAGGAAGGTGACCAAAATAGTGAAGGGTCTGGAAACCATGCCTTATGAGGAGCAGCTTAGGGAGCTAGGTATGTTTTGCCTGATGACAAGAAGGTGACATGATAGCTATATTTAAATTTTTGAAGGGATGTCATGTTGAAAATAGAGCAAGCTTGTTTTCTGCTGCTCCAGAGACTAGGACATGGAACAATGGATTCTAAATACAGGAAAAGAGACTTCACCTAAACATCAGGAGGAATTTCATGAGGATAAGAGCTGTTCAACAGTGCTGCCTCAGAGTGTGATGGAGTTCTTTGGAGGTTTTTAAACAGAGGCTGGGTGGCCATTTACTGTGGATGCTTAGGGTATTTGTTCCTGAATGGCAAAATGGGCTTGGACTTGGTAGCCGTTGTGGTCTCTTCCAACTGTATGATTCTATGATTCCTTCACTTCATGTTTCACATCTGAGGACATCGGAGAGGGCTTGTTTTCTGCTGCTCCAGAGACCAGGACAAGGAGCAATGGATTCAAGCTGCAGGAAAGGAGATTCCACCTGAACCTCAGGAAGAACTTCCTGACAGTCAGGGCTGTCCGGCAGTGGAATCTGCTGCCTCGGAGTGTAGTGGAGTCTCCTTCCTTGGAGGTTTTTAAGCGGAGGCTGGATGGCCATCTGTCGGGAGTGCTTTGAGGGTGTTCCTGCATGGCAGGGGGTTGGACTGGATGGCCCATGTGGTCTCTTCCAACTCTACATTTCTATGATTCTATGATTCTGTGATTCTCTCTCATCAGCCTCAACTTCCGCTTCAAATCCTTCTGCCTTAATTAGTTCTTTATAATTCTTTTATATGTTCAAGCTGCCTTTGACTGTTCTTGGCAGTTATCAAGACAAATTTAGTTTGAAATCTCCCTTTAATCCACTAGGTGACAACACATCAGTACATCCACATCCACTCTGGCCTTCTCTCTCAAAATGCTAAACACAATTTCTTGATAGTTCATTTTCATATCACTTTCTGTTGTTGTCTCCTCCTCATCACAACTTTGATCTTTATCTCACAAAAGGTATTTATTTATTTTGAAAAGAATTTTTCTTTCAATATTAAATTAGGATCACTAAGTGTTGTCTCATTTCCAACCACTAAAGGTTTAGTTTAAAGCCCTCTTGATCAGACTTGTCATGCTACTACTAAAGATATTTTTCCTAGACTTTGTGAAATGCCACCTGTTCGTAGCCATAAGCCCTCTGTCTAAGAAGTAAAAACCATGGTCCCAGAAGCCAAATCTTTCCTGTTGACACCATCTGTGTAGTCAGTCATTCACTTGCAGTATCATCCTGTCCCAGTGTACCCCTCTATCTCTCACTGGCAATATTGGTGAGAATACCACCTGAGCCTCTAAACTCCTCACTTTCTTTTGCAAAATACTCACAAGCATTAGCTAAAGTGCTGCTGCTGCTGCTCTGGGAGATTTTCTGCCAGTTCCACCCACCCACACACACACTACTGCTGGTGCCTAGTAGCTATTTGACATATTTAGTCCAGCTCCTCAGCAAAACCTTCTCTGACATAGTGATCCTACCAGCAGCAGAACTATCATCAGCTTAGTTTCTTGCCTCACAGGAATATGCAGTCCCACCACCACGAGCAAGTAATGCCAAGGTGGGATTTTATCGGTTAGCTAATATTTATTGCCTTCTTTAGATTAATCAGTTTGTTGTTTCAACTGTGGATTTTCTTTCAAAATAGATTTAGAGTGGATTTTCTTTCAAATAGATTTAGAGATACACACCCAACTGATTTTGTAATACATTCTTAGTTGTCTTTTCTTTTGTTCATACATTTAATTATAAAGAAAAAGGAAAACAGCTAGCAGCAATCATAGGTATATCAAGCCCCAGAGATTTGGGGAGTTATTGAATGTGAATTTTGGTTGCATTGAATTAAGTGGAATCCATACTGAGAGATAATAAGATTATTAACTGCTAAAGTTCATTAAGTGACTACTGAAACACTTCGGCATTTTCCATTCTGGGCTTCCATCCAGACTTGTTTCTATAATGCTGGTGACTGAAGAACTTGGGACCTAAATCAAATAAGTTATGTTGCTCCAAGTTTTGTACAAATGAAAATACAATCCATGGCTGGATGTCTGGATCCATAGGGAAAGAAATATGTAGGATGTTTAATTTTGAAGGATGTGGACTGTGATTCCGTGAGGAGTCTATTTTCTTAAAAGTTTTATTTAAAAAAAAATGCTAGACTGCACTCTTTTCCCACATCGAGAATCAAACATGCTCATACAGTATCTTTGACATGGAATCCTAGGAAGATTTTCTGTGAAACATTGCAGGACTTGGGTTGAAAAAAGTTCTGACCCTGGTTTACCCTGGCATGTGTGATACGTGTGAATGGGGTTTATCTGTACCAAAGGTGAGTAAGTTCTGGGGGTCAGGGGATCCTTGGGCCCACTATGGACTACAGAATTCCTCAAAACTGAAACTGAGAGTGGCCTACTTTCAGTTTTCTAAAACCTTCTTTGGTTTGGAGAGGAGGGACTAGGTACAGTCATGACTTGTTTTAATGGAGAATTATCATTTCTGGAGGCTATTAAAAAAAATAGAGGGCAGAGGAGAAGAATCTGGAGGCCAAAAAATTAGGCAAGAGGAACATGATGTAATGCTGACCTGCATCGACAGGAGTATAGTGTCCAGATGTGGGAAGTAGGATAGTGTCACTCTCTTCTGCTTTGGTCAGCACTCACTTGGAAACGTTGTGTCAAGTTCTATGCACCACAGTTCAAGAAAGATATCGACAAGCTGGAGCATGTCCTGACAAAGATGATGAAAGGTCTGGAAAACAAGCCTTGTGGGGAATAAGGGAGCTGAGTGTGTTTAGCTTGGGAAAAGGAAGAGTGGGAGATTATATGATGGCAGTCTTTAAATATCTGAAGGTCCATCTTGCAGAAAATGGACCAAACTTGTTCTTGGTGCTCCAGAGACTAGAACACAAACCAGTGGATTAAAAGAAAATTAAAAGATAAAAGGTCCTATATCAAGATTAGGAAGAATTTTTTTTATGGTAAGATCTATTTGACAGTGGAAGATTGTTTCAGAGGGTGGCGGAATCTCCATTTTCAGTTATCTTTAAACAGAGGTTGGATGGGCATCTTTTAAGAAGGCTTCAGTTATGTATTCCTGCATTGCAGGGTTGGATTATGTTGCCCTTGTAGCCCCTTCAAATTCTAAAGATTCTATGAGGCCTGAGGGCTACATGTTGATCACCTCTGATCTATGGGGATAGATATGTATGTGAAAAAAAAGGTGGTGTACCTATGTGTGGACTTAATCCATTGGGCCATTTATAAGCAGCTGCTGAAAGGGTTCTGTTTCCTTCTCTCACAGTGACATGTTGGAGAGCTGCTGAAAGGAGGAGGAGGAGAACTACACAAACATATTTTTTTACAACTCCTGCACAATGTTTAGATTATATCAGGGACACAGAACCTGCATGCAGATGCTGAAATGCTGTTTTTCTCACTGTAACTGCTGGCTAGGGCTAAGGGGAGTTTCAATCCTAACAATATTTAGAGGACTTTGGATTCTCTCTGTTGAAAAGTCCAACCATGATTCACTTTTCCAGTTTAATCTGGATGGGATACTGTCTCTGTTCATGATGCTGGAACATGAACCAGCAGTGTGATGGTGCAACAAAGAAGGCAAATGTTGTTTTAGCATGCATTAATAGAAACCTAGTTCCAGATTGAGGGAAGTTATAGCCCCACTATATTCTGCACTGGTCAGATCTCATCTGGAGTACTGCATTCAGTTCTGGGTGCCTCATTTTAAGAAAGATATGGACAAGTTGAAGTGAGTTCAGAGAAGAGCAACAAAGATAAGAGGTATGGAGAACAAAAAATTTGAGAAGTTGAAGGAGCTGGGCATGTTCAGCTTGGTGAAGAGAATAATGGGGAGTGGGGTAACATGATCAATCTTATAAATACCTCAAGCTCTGCCACAGAGAGGAAGGTGCTGGCTTGTTCTCTGCTTCCCTAGAGGGTAAGTCCAGGTCTAATGGTTATAAGTTACAGAAGGTTAGATTTTGATCGAACATTCAAAGAAACATCTTGAAAGTGAGAACAGTTGAGCAATGAAACATTGCCTAGGAAGGTGGTGGAATTCCCTGAATGTCTTCAAAAAGGGACCAGACAGCTACCTGCTGGTAATGTTCTAGCTGGAGATCTTGCATTGAACACAAGGTTGGACCTGATGGCCCAGAGGACCCATTCCAACTCTGTGGTTTATCTTGCCTGTTATGCTGCATAGCTGTAGCTATACGCTGGGGTGCTGGGTTCTTTTTTCAGTACAAGGATGCATAATATCAGTAATTACATTTGATAGTTTTCCTTGATACACAGTTTAGTTGATAACAAATCAAATTCAGTGGTGTAATTTTGATTTTTTTTCTTCTTTTTTCCCAATTAGGATGCAAAATTTGTAGAAGAACGACGGAAACAGTTACAGAGTTACTTAAGAAACGTCATGAACAAATTGATCCAGACTTTGCCAGAATTTGCTGCTAACCCTAAAAAAGAGACTCTTGTCCAACTGGTACCTTTTTTTATGTAAGTAACTCTAAAACAAGTAACTACCTTTGGTTATAGACACTGAGTGATGTTTTCTTCCTTTAATAAATTTCAAAATATTTCATGATGGTTACTGTGAAATACTGATAATACAGTGTGTGTGTGTCTGTGTGTTTTAATTTGCAGTTTCCATTGTTTAATTCCAGAACTGAGTGTAGTTCTATATTTGTTCAAGGGTTCTTTTAGTGCAGAAGACTGACACATGTTGTTGCATTAGGCTGAAATATCAATCAAACCGTGCCTTCTCAGGGGAAGTACTGGATTAGGCCCTGAATCAGGTTAAGAAGAAGTCATACATGGAATTACTTTTGGCTGAAAGGGAACATCTTTTCAGACTCAACTGTCATGAGATTGTGATCAGATGGACAAACTGTGTGAACAACTGGCTCTGTAGGTTCACCAGGCGAACAGCTGCCTGCATAGATAGTTCCATTGGGAACTAAGCAACTAAAAGGAGTAACCCATGGTCTCAGATGTCTCTACACTAATGCACACAGCATGGGAAATAAACAGGATGGTTGATTTTGTAGCATACTGAAGCAAATGCTACATATTAGGCATCACTACAACCTGGTGGGATGAGTCTCATGATTGGAATGTAGCAATAGAGGGGTATAACCTATTTCAGAGAAATAGACCAAACAGGAAAGGAGGAGGAGTAGCACTGTATGTCAAGGACTTTTACAGATGTGAAGAGATCCATGACTTAAATCGTTGAAGGAAAGTTGAGAGCATCTGGGTAAAAATTAAGAGGAAGAGAAGCAACAGCCATGTAATTGTGGAGGTCTACATTGTGGAGTTGGATGATTCCTTCCTGGAACAGATGATCAAACATTTAGAAAGGAGAGAGATAGTAGTAATGGGAGATTTTAACAATCCTGTTATTTGCTGGAAGTAAAACTTTGCAAAGAGCATCAGGTCCAGCAAATTTCTCATTTGTCTTGCAGACAATTTCATAGTCCAGAAGATGGATAAGGGAACTAGGGGGACATCTATCTGATCCTACCCAACAATGATGATCTTGTTAATGGAGTAAAGGTGGTGGGATCCTTGGGTGGAAGTCGCCATGTTCTCCTGGAGTTTATTATACAGCAGAAAGAGGCAGCCAAGCATAGTCAGACATGCATTCTAGACTTTAAGAAAGCTGATTTCGATAAACTTAGGGAAATACTGGGAGTGATCAGGAATACTAAAAGAGAAGGGAGTTCATGATGGATGGGAGTTTCTTAAAAGTTTGCTATTGAAGGCATAATTTCTAACAATTCCATTGAAGAGGAAAAATGAGAGGTATCTAAAGAATCCAGGATGGATGTTTAATGAAATTTCAAGAGAGCTAAGATTCAAAAGGGATATGTACAAGAAATGGAAAAGTGGGGTGATCACCAAAAAGGAATTCAAATAGCCAGGAGAAAATGAAGAAGGCTGAAATGCAGAATGAGCTCAGATTGCTAAAGAGGTTAAAAACAATAAAAAGGGCTGGGGGGGGGTTTAAAACCGATAGCAAAAAGAAGAACAAAGAAATGATAGGACCTCTGCATAGAGAGGATGGTGAATGCTAATAGGGGACAGAGAAAAGGCAGAACTACTGAACAGTCTCTGTGCCTCTGTCTTTCCAAAAAGGACAACGATGCTCTGCTTGGGCAAAATGGAACAGATGATGTGATAGGGGAAATGCAGCACAGCATATATAAAGAAGTAGTATAGGAATACCTGGCTACTCTAAATTAATTCAAGTTTCCAGGAACTGGCAAAAGTAATCTCAGAACCCTTGGCAATAGTCTTTGAGAATTCCTAGAGAATGGGAGAATTTCCAGCAGATTGGAGGAGGGCAAGTATTCTCCCCATCTTCAAAAAGGGAAAAAAGAGGATTCAAACAATTACCACCCGGTCAGCCTGACATCAATATCAGGAAAGATTCTAGAGCAGATCATTAAACAGACAGTCTGTAAGCAACTATAAAGGAATGCCATGATCACTAATAGTCAACATGGGTTTTTCAAAAACAAGTCATGGCAGATTAATCTTATCTCTCTCTCTCTTTTTAATTTTTTTTAAAAAATTTTTATAGAGTTACTAGCTTGGTGAGTGAAGGGGATGCTGTGGATGCAGAGTATCTTGGCTTCAGTAAGGCCTTTGACAAGGTCCCCAATGATATTCTTGTGAAGAAGCTAGTAAAATGTGGGTTAAACAATGCTACTGTTAGGTAGATTTATAACTGGTTGACTGACTGAACCCAAAAGGGTGCATATCAATGGCTCCTCTTCATCCTGGAAAAAAGTGACTAGTAGGGTACCACAAGATTCTGTCCTGGGCCCAGTGCTGTTCAGCATCCTTCAATGATTTGGATGCGGGAAGAGAGGACATTCTTATCAAAGTTGTAGATGACGCCAAATTAGGAGATCTAGGTAACACCACAGAAGACAGGATCAGAATTCAAAATGATCTTAATGGATTAAAGAGTGGGGCCAAAACTAACAAAATGAATTTCAACAGAGAGAAGTGCAAGAAGTGCTATATTTAGGCAGAAAAAATGAAATATACAGATAAAAGATGGCTTGACCATAGTACAAGGATCTAGGAGTTTTAGTAGACCACACGCTGAACATGAGTTAGCAGTGTGATATGGCAGTTAAGAAAGCAAATGTTATTCTAGGCTTGCATCCACATGAGTATAGCGTCTACGTCAAGGAAAGTAATAATACCAGTCTATTCTGCTTTGGTCAGACCCCACCTGGAATACTGTGCCCAGTTCTGGGTACCATAGTTCAGGATGGATATTGACAGGCTGGAATGTGTCCAGAGGAGGATGACCAAAATGGTAGAAGGCCTGGAAACCATGCCATATGAGGAGTGGCTTAAGGAGCTGGGTATCTTTAGTGTGGAGAAGAGAAGGTTAAGAAGCGACATGATAGCTATGTTTAAATATTTGAAGGAATGTCGTATGGAGGATGGAGCAAGCCTGTTTTCTGCTGCTCCAGAGACTAGGATAATGAGCAAACTTAAGGAAAACTTCAAACTTAAGGAAAAGAGATTCTATCTAAGCATCAGGAAGAACTCACAGTTCGACTGTGGAATGCATTGCATGGGAGTTCGGTGGAGTCTCCTTCTTTGGAGGTTTATAAATAAAGTTGGATGTCCATTTGTTGGGGATGCTTTGATGGTGTATTCCTGCATGGTAGGTGGTTGGACTCAATGGCCCTTATAGTCTTTTCCAACTCTATATAATACTATGATTTTAACTTTATTTGAAACTTCAGCATATTGATAGATGTTTCAGTTTTACCTGAATGGAGAGAAAATCCACACAGATGAAAGTTGCTTAACATAAGTTACAATGTTTGAAGAAGAAAGCTTTCATGACCTTAAGCAGAGGCTGGATGGCCACCTGTTGGGAGTGCTTTGATGCAGGTTCCTGCATGGCAGGGGATTGGACTGGATGGCCCCTGTGGTCTCTTCCAACTCTATGATTCTATGACTCTGTGACCTTTCTAGTATAAGCATCATCTTTCTTATGCAAACAGATGCTCTTAGAGCAGGAAAGTCAGTTATCTAATTGTTCTGACTTATCTTCTGACTTAATGTAGATTTGGGTTGCCCCCCCCCCCAAATCTACTCAAGACTATCCTCTGGTTGACTGTCAAGTTCTCCATTACTGGATATAGGAGGAGCTTTTTTGCTGAGGTGCACTCCCCTCCTAAGATGAAGCCAGTGGAAGATAGATTCCCAAAAAGAAAATCAAAGTGTACAAGTGCGATCTATCTCCCTCCTAACAGTTATGTGACCTGTACAAGCAACTGAGCAACAGGGAAAAATTCCTAGGTTGGTTCACAGCCTTCATATCTTTTCACAGTATCAAAGTACTAAGCAAATTCAAAAGATATTCAACAAAGTGTCTAATACATGTTAACTGTTTCATGCCATGGGGCAGCTGTTAACATTTGTCCATGGTGCTAATAAGGACTCTAAAATCCATCTGAGTGGTGGCAGAATGCCAGCTCACTACACCTTTGAATTAAGAATAGTTGGATATTTTTAGAGCCATGGATTTTGAAACCACTGTAGTTTCATTGTAAGAGTGACTAGACAAATTTTGTGCCAGTTTGTGTAAACAAAAATGTGAGAAAAAAACATTTCTTGGAGAAGGAGTTGTGGTAACTAGCATTCTAAGAATCCAATGATATGTAGACATCCATTTTCCAGTTCCACTACTTGTTGAACAATTTATAGCCTGCTCTTCAACTGAATGTTTCCAGGACCTGTATAGAATATAATTACAAAACCATAATCTATAGTCAGGTAGTCTTTTGGCAATCGAAATAGATGGCTGTAAAAAGGGACTTTTAATCATTCCAATTGCTTGCCTTTTTTATTTTTATTTTTGTAGTGATTTTGTTTTTAGCTTCTTTTAAAAGTTTTAATTTCTTTTTGTCATCTAAAAATTAATATATTTCAATTGTTCATGTTTTATATTTATTAATTTTAGTTCAGAGATACAGACAGACTAATTACAACTACAGAGAAGAAAAAAGAGAACATGTATAACTAAAACTAAGTCATAGTAACAAAATCCATTACTAAAAGACTAATCTATTACATTAGACAAATTCTACCAACACTAACTAAAACACATGACTAACAATGATTTGATGGTTCTGTGAAAGTAAAAGATGTTATGAACCCTACAATAATAAAACAAAAAAGATAAGTCCCCAGACATTTTTCTGCCTAAAGCAAAGAACAAGATGGCAAATATTTCCATTCCATGGGCCAAAGCAAGTAGCTATAAGAGACTGAGAATTACAGATCAAAAAAGTAACCTTTCCAAGTATTATGGAAGACAGACTGAGGACATCTTATGAAATGCCTTCTCCCCACACAGATCTAATACTAATACTGAAGGAAATGGAATCCACCTGTCTTGATCTGGTTGCAGTAATTGTTGCGTGTCTTAAGTCATTACCATGTTATGGCAACCCTAAGGCAAACCTATCATGGGGCTTTCTTGGCAAGATGTTTTCATAGGTGCTTTGCCTTCCTCTGAGGCTGAGAGAATGTGACTAGTCCAAGGTCACTCAATAGGTTTCCATGACTGAACAGGGATTCAGACCCTAGTCTCTAGAATCCTAGTCCAGCACTCAAACCACCACACCATACAAACTGTCTTTGTTCTAGTATCGCTGTCCAATTAAATGTAATCTGCTAACAGGAGGGAAGGAAACTTCACTATTTAAGTACACTACACCAAGCATATCAGAATACAGTGGCCCTCGACTTTTGTGAGTGTTTGGGATGCAGAACCCTTGCAAAAGTAAAAAAAAACTGCAAATAACTTCCCCCCTGTTACCCAAAAGAACATTCTTTTTGCCATTCCCTTCCAGGACTCCCCCCCCTGCCTGCATTTGCTTACATTTTTCCCAGGCATGCTGCCTTCCTTTCAGACACTCAAGCAATAAACAAGCAAATGAGAGGGGGCAGCCACATGCCTAAAGAAGTTGCATGTGTATGCACCTCCCCCCACCCCCATTCACTTGCATTTCACCTGGATGTGCTGCTTCCTAGGCACCCGGGCAGTGGGCAAACAAATGGAATGGAGCAGCGACACGGCCAGAGAAGGCACATGCATGAGGCTGCCTCCTGCAATTTGCTTGCCTTTTGCCCAAGTCCGTGGAAGGAAGACAGGTGCACCTGGGCAAAAGGCAGCAAAATGGGAGGGGAAGAAGGGGGAGGAACTCAGGCACCTTGCAAATAATCAAGTTTGCAAAGGTCAAACTTGCAAATGTAGAGGGAGGACTGTGCTGTGGATTGTACTAGCTCTAAAATTATTCTTCTCTACCCCTTGCCTCAGCGAACATCTGTTGAATTCAACTTAGGGGTAAAGAGCCAGGTGGGAAAAAGGAGACATTTGTTTAAAAGACATTTTGCAGTAAAAGTCAGCCTGTCATTTTTCTGACAAGAACATTTTCATGTTTTTCAAGATATTCATGTACCGAATTCCAGAGGGCTTTTCTTGTGTGTGTATGAATGTCTTCAAATTTTAATGAGCTTGCTCTCTTGCTCTGTAGCTTGTGCTGCATCTAACATAATGATTTCATGAAAAACAAAAACTTGCTGATTCTCTTTAAATTACAGTGGTACAGGATTGTTTTCAGGCTAGTAGCAATCTTGACTGGAAAACACAAGTTAGATATGTCAGGTTTTAACTTGGGCAGCTACATATAAGGTATCTGATATTCTATGTAGAATCAGCTGGCCTTTGTGCAGAAATCTTCTATAGCAAATACAAAGAAGGTCAGTATGTTGGCCACGTGTAGGAAAGCGTGTAAATGGCACACATAAATGGTGGGTCTGTCCCATAATTTGTTGTTGTTAATTGCTGTCAAATTGACTTTGCCCCATGGCAACTATATGAATAGAGACCTCCAGTTCACCCTGTTATCAGCTCTGCTCAGGTCTTGCAGACTCAGGACTGTGGAATGGACCCATCTGTAGTGTGGTCCTCCTCTTCTGCTACCACCTTCTACCTTGCTAAGCAATTTTGTCTTTTCTAGTAAGTCATGTCTTCTCATGATATGTTTCAAGTATGACCATCTCAGTTCAGTCATCTTGGCTATTAGGGAAGCGTCAGGCTTGTTTTGCCCTAGGACCCATTTATTTGTCTTTTTAGCAGTCCCAAGTACTAATAGAACTCTTCTGTAGTATTACATTTCAAATGAGTTGATTTTCTTCCTATCAGCTGTCTTGATTGTCCAGCTTTCACAACCAAATTGGAAATAAGAAGGATTGGACAATTCTAACTTACGATATAACTTGACACTTCAGTGTCTTGTCTAGTTCCTTCATAACTGCTCTTCCAAGTTCTAGCCTTCTTCTGATTTTTTGACTGCGGTCTCCATTTTGATTAATGACTGAGCTGATGTATGGAAAATCTTGAACTGTTTCAATGACTTCATCATCTTTATCAAACACTTGCTATAATCTATAATCTATAAAGCACAGGTTGATTTTTTCTAAAATTCTTTCATGCATTCCATTATCCAACATATCTTACGATATGATCCCAAGTGCCATTTTCTTTCCTTAACCAAGCTTGGACATCTGGCACTTTTCACTCCAGGTATGATAAAAGTCTTTGTTGCAGAATTCGGAGTTTCAGTTTTGCTTGTGGAGGAGATTTATGTCATGGTCCAGTAGTTATTCCAATCCCTGGTGTCCCATTTCTTGAAATTGGAATGTATATTGACCATTTCCAATCTGTGGGCCATTGTTTTGTTTTCTATATTTGTGGACAGATTTAGCAATAAATGATGTATATTCTGTTTCTATAACTTGAAACAGCTCTTTTGATATGCTGTCTGTTCCTGGTGATTTATTTCTCCCAAGTGCTCTGAGTGCAGCTTCCACTTTGCTTTCTACAATTGTAGGTTCTTCTTCGAATGGTTCTTCCTTGATGAATCTGTCATCCCTTTATTTCTTTTATATAATTCTTCTGTGCATTGTTTCCATTGTCTTTTTGTTTCTTCTTAGGTAATGTGTTCCCCTGCTCATCGTAGAGCATCCCCACTGTTGATTTAAATTTCCTTCTGATTTCTCAGATCTTGTGGAAGAGGTCTTTCGTTTTTCCTTTTTGCTGTCATCTTTTATTTCTCTTCATTCATTATTATAAGAGTTTTCCTTGCCCTTGCACACAAGTTGTTGAATAGTTGCATTCAGTGTTCTGACTCTACATCTGTCTGCTTTTCCTTTTTGCATCTTGTCTGTCTGTAAGCGCTTGAAGAGTATCACCTATCATTTATCAAGGCTTCTCTTTTTGTTTGGCTGTAGATAGTGCCTTTTTGCATTCCTCCATGACAGAGTTCTGAGCCCTGGTTAATTAGACTTAATAATGCAAATCTATGTTTCATCATCTTTAAATTCTGTGGGGATGTTCTTCAGGTTGTATTTTGGCATACTGGTTGATTGTCTTTTTCTTTAGTTTTACTCTAATTTTTGCTATTAGTAGGCCATGGTCTGTGCCATAAATGTTCCTGGCCTTGTTTTTGACAGAGAGAATGGAGTCTCTCCATGTCCTCCTTCCAGTTATATGGTCTATTTAATTTCTATATTGGCTTGAAGCTGGTATCCATGTATACAGTTGCCTCTTTGGTTGCCTGAAAAATGTGTCTGTGATGAACAAACTGTTGGCCTCACAAATTTCAAACAGTTGCTCTCCTGCTTCACTTTTTGATCGTAGGCCAGATTTTTCATAGAAGCTTTGATTCTACTCTGTTTCCTGCTTTTACCTTCCAGTTACCTGTGGTTTAAGAAGTCCTGTTTTGGTGTGTGATCAGTTTCCTCCTGGATGCCATAAAATCATAGAGTTGAAATAGACCATAAGGACCATCCAGTCCAACCCCTTGCTATTCAGGAATACACAGTTAGAGCACTCCTAACAGCTGGCCATCCAGACTCTATTTAAAAACCTCCATAGAAGGAGACTGCACCACATTCTGAGACAGCATATTGCACTGTTGAACTGCTATTACTGTCAGGAAGTTCTTCCTAATATTTAGGTGGAATCTCTTTTCCAGTAGTTTGAATCCATTACTCTGTGTCATAGCAGAAAACAAGCTTGCCCCCATCTTCTATATAACATCTCTTCAAATATTTAAACATGACTATCATCTCACTTCCTAACCTTCTCTCCTCTAGGCTAAATATACTTCTTCTTCGTGGGCTCTGTGCCTCACACAATGGGATTTTCATGCATGCGCGGTAGCATTTGGAAGATTCTAGAGCTAAGGAGCTTGGTGGGAACCCCTCCCCCATGCCCGTACTGGGCAAGCTCAGCCGCCAAGCCAGCGGTCTCTCCTCAGTTCTTTTTCGTCCGCCTTAGCAAACAGAAGGTTCTTGCTTAGTGGCTATTGTCTCTTGGTGTTTTTCTCTTGATTTTTGGAATTGTTTGACACCCCCCCCCGCTTCTCTTGGACTTCTTCTGTGAGTTTTTCTTCTTGACTTTCATCTTCTGATTTCCTTCTTCTTCTATGTCCACCCTCTTCCAAAAACTGTGTTTCTTGTGGTTGTAAGGTCGCTCTCTCGGATGGCCACGCCAAGCGTCTTTTTGCCTTGGGGAAACCCACAACGTGAAGGCCTGTTCTGTTTGTCGAGAGTTTACCACCAAACTCTGAGGAACAGGTCATCCAGACTCAAGCCCACTGCTGGGAAGAAATATCTCTAAGCTGTACCCCATGAAAAGGGGGAAGCATCTTAGGTTTGTAAGAATTTGTTAATAATGTATTGTAGAAATGTAATGTATTAATTTTTATGTCTGATGCATAAATATGTCGGAAGGATGTAGTTTATGTATATGTATGTCTTGTCTTTTTAGTGTAAGTATTGTATTGTGTAAGTATGTGGTTGTTTTCTGGTTTATGTTTCCTTTTTTAATGTTTAATAAAAATACTTTAAAAAAAAAACACCAAGGTCCTGGGGTACAGCAGAGGACAACTGCAAGTAGGGCTGTAGCTAATGATGCAACTGGACTCAAGCCAAAAGGATGTTCAGCTGGTGATGTGCTCAGAGTGGAAAGGAAAGCTGGACAACACATATTATAGGAACATGGAATGTGAGAAGCATGAATCAAGGGATGATAGACATAGTAAAACAAGAGTGGGTTAAGGTGGACAGAAATGGGATGTTTTCAGTTAGATACAGTGTTTTATTCAAAAAATGAAAATCTAAGAAGAAATGGGGAGGCATTAATAATGAGGAGCAATGTAGTGAAAGCAGTCAAAAGGATACAATGTGAAGAATGATTGGATAAGATCAATAAGCCTTCAGGGAAAACCCATGAATATAATCATAACACAAATTTATGCTCAGACTACAAAGGCAGAGAAAGAAAAAACTGAAAGATTATATGCTGAAGATATAAAAGCCAAGGAAATTCTGGGCTGCATTAATAGGAGTATACTGTCTAGGTTGAGAGAAAGAATAGTACCACTCTGTTCTGCTTTGATCAGACCTCACCTAGAATCCTGAAGAAGTTCTGGATACCAAATTCAAGTAGGAAGGTGTCCAGAAGAGGGTGAGCAAAATGGTAAAATGCCTGGAAACCATGCTCTATGAGGAATGATTTAGAGAGCTATCTGTAACTGCGGTTCTTTGAGTGGTCATCTGTGCCCTCACACAATGGGATTTTTGCGCATGCGCAGTAGCGCTTGGAAGGTTCTAGAGCTAAGCAACTTGGTGGGAACCCCTCCCCCATGTCCATACTGAGCATGCTCAGCCGCCAAGCCAACAGTCTCTCCTCAGTTCTGGAGTCTGCCAATTAGGGACCTGAAAGAGGGGACGACTGGGCGGGTTTGTGTGAGGGCACATATGACCACTCGAAGATCTACAGTTACAGGTAAGCAACCTGTCCTTCTTCAGCCATATTCCTCCTCTTTCATTGTCTTTCAAGAGAAGACCTTTACTTCAAAACAGAGAAGCAAGCTTCCAAATAGCTTGGTCAAACAATCTGAAGTTTAAAATCACAAGCGCATCTTATTCTCTCTCTCTCTATCCCAGTCTCTAAAAACATCTGTTCCCTCTCTCTTGAACTCCTGTTGATAAGCTTGCAGAGACTGAAGGATCAGTAGCTAGAGAGAACTAGTGGTGGCTAGCTCCACCTGCAACCAACAGTTGTTCACTTCCTCTCATCGTGTGCTTTGCCACCGACCATTCCGCTTGGGATGGACCGCCCAGAACCCTCCTTGGTCACACCACGAGCCCCGTCCCATCATCTCATGCCTTCCCGGGACTGTGCTCGCAGGAGTGGGACGCACTCACCAAGCAGAAGGGAAAGGCATTGATCCCCGCGGTGGCGGGAGATCTTTCCTGAGCGAGACAGATCTCGCTCTGAGCTCGACTCGCCTTTTTCCTACTGTTGATGACAGACTCTTGACCATGAAGACTGCCAGGCATTTGTTTCACTCCCTTATTACCTTTATCTTTTTAATTTTGTGAGCTGCATAACTCAAGAGGAGTGTTGACAAGCAACTGATAATTTATTGTTCTTGCTGGAATACCTTTAACTGCAGCACATTTTGAACTGATACCAAGAGAAAGAAAGAGAGAGAAGAGAGTGAGTAGGGTAAGGATAACCTTGCAAGTTAGCATGTTTTGGTGTTCTGTACATTCTTGGGGCTGGAAGCTGAAGAGACCATTCTTCACTCCAAAAAAATCTTCACCGCTGAAGCAACAAATCAACCACCTGATCATAGAGAAGCACTTATAATTCTTCTCTTTGCATATATTCATTAAGTTCAAATGTTTATGTTTTTCACAAAAGAAGAAAATTAATTCCTCGGGTGCAGGTAAGGTGGCTGGGTAGATTGCTGGTTGCAGCTTGGTGCAGTTCCCCCTGTTCCTGGTAAAAGTGTGAGAATTTATTTGAAATATTTGAATTTGTCTGAGTTGACATGCAAACCAGAAAATCAAGCTACATCTCTGGTCTCCCCCATTCCCACTTAATTATGAGGAGTGGTGAAATTACTGCACTTTACCTTTTTGACTGTCCAGCATCTCCAAATAGCAACTTTTGTATTTTAATGTTACCTCCCATGAAGGTAGCTCTACCTAAAACTTGGACATAAAGCATTTAGAGGGTGATGAGAGAACACAGTCTTTCTACTTGATAATTTTGGTTGCACAAATTGCATGATTGAGAATAATATCAGAGGAGGAGGAAGAAACTAGAAGAGGCTGAGTATTGATAGAGATTTGGATGTAAACTCGTGCTGATGGCCGTAAAATTGGGATATTGTTTAGACTAACAGCTGGCTACCTTCCTGACCAACCCCACTTGAAGGAACTTGCCTTATATACCTCTGCCTATCAGAGAAATCAGTTGATCTGATATCATCTTTAATCAGATGCTGAGCTTGCTCTGCATGGTTAAGCAGATAACGCCATGGGAACCACTAGATGACCTTGGAAAATGGCCCTTTTCTTCTGTGTTTCTCCCAAACTGTCATTTAATCATAAAATTTTAAAATTGTTGGGGACTCTGAACTCTACCTACACAATTCTCTGCTTACAACCACAATCCTACAACCACAGCAAACCTGAACAATAGCCATTTAGTACAGAAAGCAATTGCCATTTGGTACAAAGAGCCAAAATGGTATAGTGGTTTGAGTGTTGATTTATGAACTAGACAACCAGATTTGATTCCCTGCTTGGCCATGGAAATCCACTGGATGACCTTGGGCATGTCACACCTTTCAGCCATAGAGAACCCTATGACAGCATCATCTTAGGGTCTCCATAAGTCAGAAATGACTTGAAGGCACACAAGAACAATAGCAGCAGCAGAAACAAGGACATTTAGTGAACAACTAACTTTGAACCGTTCAAACCATTCTCGAGAAATTGAAATTGACTAGATATAGCAAAGAAAGTTTGATATAGTCTCTGGAACTTGGCAGGCTGGGAAGATAAAGTGACAGATAAGGAATTTATTGGAACTCTTCAGAAATATGACACAGTTTACCTGCAAGAGATCTGGACTCATGAACTTAATCCTCCATACCTCTGGAGGTATAAATCATTTAGCCAGCCAGCTATAAAGAAATCTATGAAGGGTTGAGGAAGTGGTGCTGTGGTGTCCTAAATATAAATATATAAATATTTATTTTTCCACCCTACTAGTGACTCCCAAGGTATAGAAAGATTTAACATTTCTGTTAGAACAGATAAGTCAGAAATCTCCTAATGAATTTATGGTTATATGTGGAGATTTCAATGCCTAAATTGGAGCTACTTCAGAGGGTCTTTTGCCACCTTTATGTAACTTCCGGTATGGCATGGTAGGTGAGGACCCCCAGATATCACTTTGATATCATTCAATTCTGCCTTAGCTGGACCTGCTTTCAGTCACCTCACTCCACGTGTTTGCGAGGTTCTCCGGACAAGCACGGAGAGAGTGCGGCCGCTAATGGTTTTCACATTCCATACTCTGTTGAGGCCAGCAACTCTAGCCTCGCTCATAGCTTCAGGGAACTTCCAGCTGCAAACTCCACAATAGGCGCACGGCTCTCAGCCAAACCACTCTTTAGGTTGGGTCATCAACGTCCCGGCCATGCTATTGTCATCAAGAGCAAATCCAATCATGTTAAACTTGACCTTTCCAAATCCTTTGTCTAGCACTAAAACTCCTTTTGTTCTCACCTGGCTTGCTATAGCCGGTAGGCACAAACTCCCCTATAAAGACCCCACATTTCCAAACGGTCTTCGGACTACTTTGGACTTCCATCCCACTTTGCTGCCGGTCGTCTAAGGGAACTCCCCTCCGCTCCCCACGCTGAGCTTTCTTCCCCGGAACCCCGCTCTTCTCCAGGACTATGAGACCAGGTGTCGTATTGCCTCTCCCGAATAAATCTCCGTTTCTATTTCCTCAGCTAGTTAGTTTATGGTTTGTCTTTCATGTCTTTGTCTTTAATAAAGAATTGTCTGTTATTTGGAAAAACCTTGTCTAGCCGCTCTCTGACCCGCCGCTGTATACATTGGGTTAAAGATCTTGCTAAAGTTACCTTGCCTCTCGCTTAGCCAAGAGGGTGCTCCAGCTAATTTCCCCCAATTGGTATTTTATTTGGTAATCTGGGCACCCCTCCCGGGACCCCCCAAAACACAGGGTAACATTTAGACCTCAAACTGAAATATACATTTTTAACATAACATGCTTCCATGGATAATAAATATTATCAGCAGGGATTAAAACTTTCAGAATTTATATACCACAACATATTCACTCTGCATGGGAGTCCAGTGGATGTATACAGGGGCTATTACACTTATCTGAGCACGGGTAGCAATGTCATCATTCAAGTAGTACAGAAGTGGGAGTCCTGATAATGGCATCAGAATTGGTTTTGTCAATGAAGCAACATTGTTGAGTGAGCTCTTACACTGTTGTGGTGGTGGTGGTGGTATGCCTTCAGATCATTTCTGACTCATGGCAACCCTAAAGTAAACCTATCATAGGCTTTTCTGCACTGTGTGATGCACCCAAGGTCACTTCCATAGCCAAGTAAGGAATTGAACCCTGGTCTCCAAGGTTGTAGCTCAAACCACTACATCATGCTGGCCGTTATATGGCCAGTCACAAATCAACACAGCTGGCCTCAGTAACTCAGTGTTGGCTATGAAAGTGCTTCTTCCAGCTGAGCTGCCGTCATTTACTGCCTCAGCATGTCTTTTCTGCCAGGGCTGGACCTCTCTGTTTTCACCCTCTAGAGCATGATATTTGTATCAGGGATGAGCAATTTTGGTGGTTCTGGGGGCCAGTTTCGACACAACCCACTGTTACCACTACCAAGCAGAAGTCAGCAATTTCACACTTTTGGTTTTAAACAAAGCATGGGGTGAGTACCTGTCTTGTTTAAAGGTGAACTGTACTATCTGGGTTATATAGAAGCATGCTTCTTTTTTAAAGCAGCAAAATTATGTGTGTTTTAAATCTGCTGCTGCACTGCCGAATTCTACAGGGTTTGGAAAGAGCCCTGGTGGCGCAGTGGTTAAATGCCAGTACTGCAAGTCACAAGGTTGTGAATTCGATCCTGCCGGGCTCCAAGGTTGACTCAGCCTTCCATCCTTTCGCAGGTCGGTAAAATGAGTACCCAGCTTGTTGGGGGCATGTATAGAAATGTTTCGAAATACATGCTATTTGTAAGTTGTTTGCCGCCTCGATCCATATGGAGAGGCGGGATACAAACAAACAAACAAACAAATAAATAAATAAATAAAAAATAAATAAATGGAGGGGTAAGAAATGTGTGTGGCTCATCACGAATTGCCCACCCGAATCTAGATTCATACAGGTGCAAGCTGGTTATAATGGAAAGGGTTTTTTTTGAATACATGTATTGCAAAATGGTCACACTGTTTAGTGGCCACGCTACAATGAATGAGCAACCCTGTCTTATCATGAAATGAAGGCAGGTTTGTCTCGTGGTACCATCTGGTTACAAATTCATTACTGTCCAAGGATAGTTCTCATTTGACTTTTGTCAACAGGTTTTGTTTACACTAGGAATGAACAATTGTTAAGCCTCATCTGTGATGGACAAGTGTGAAAGACAAATCAGAAAGTTAGATCTATGAAAGAAGCTGGATGATATGGTGAATCACAGTGATACAGTGGCAAATTTTAAAGTACAGGTACTCAAGATGTTTATGTCCCACAAAGGGTTGAAAAATACAGCCATAGGTTTACCCATTGTTGCTTCAGAAATACATCTTCCTTCTTCTCTGTCCAGCTTGCTTGCTTGCTTGCTTCTTTTCGCTTTCTTTCTTTCTTTCTTTTGAATACTGCAGCTAAAATAGGAGAGAGCATTAAAATCAGAAGGGCAAAAGATGGCACTATTGTCCACACACACACACACACTTCCTTTTTTCAAATATGATTTAATCAATTTTAAACAGAGATGCCAATTTTTGGTTGTTCACCCATGATCAATAAAGCAGAAAAAGTATCAGGTCCCAGAGCTTCCCCTTTTTACTACTGTCTAGATTAGGTTGTCTGTTGTCTATGTTAGCAAAATCAGTGCTGATACTATCCACCATCACATTGCTCAGGAGCTAAGTGCTCTCTATTTCAGACAAACTTTTAGAAATTCTTGTCCATCATGAAAGCTGTTCTCTCCCCCTCTTATTTTCCCCACTCTCTGGTGAGAATTGGTTTCAAGGGAGAAATCATTTTTCAGTCATTTGGAATTCTCATGTTTCCTCCTGGCTCCCACTGATATAGCAAAAACTGGATAGCTCCATGGGGCAATTTCCAGCACTATCCTTGTTTTAGTGGTGGCAAGGCCTTGCAGGCCGAAGAAGTACTGCATTTTCCAAGTTTTTCATAACAAACTTGTAAGGTCAATTAGGCTGAAATATGGTGCTTGACCCAAGGACACTCAATGAGCTTTATGGCCTACAGAAGATTTCAACATAGGTATTCTCTCACACAATAACTGTAGGATGGTGAATGTGTGGCCCTCCAGAATTGTTGAACTGCATCACGCATCAATTGTTGAACTGCATCTCCATCATGGTTATTGCTGATGGAAGTTGCAACCCAATAATATCTGAAAGGCTACATATTCTGACTGAATACTTGGCTGGACAAATGTCCATCCCTTCCTTGGCTTTTTCAATAAGCCATGTCACCAAATTTGGGCAGCAAACTACTAAAATGCACCAAAACAAAAAACAAAAAATGTGCCGAGATGATGAAGGTGCAGTTTATACCACAAATGGGGCAAAACTGGCTCACAATCAACCACACAAGCTTGTTTAAGCAAGAAATATTTTGCTTTTAATTTTGTTCCATGTGGATTTGATTTAGTTGGACTTGCTGTTCTGTATGGTTCCATTCTGTCTAATTCCATTTGTAAGTTAAGATTCGAGATATGGTTGATTTGCCTGGTTCTGTTTCATGAGTATGCATGCATACTGCATGTATACTGCTTCTACTCATCAGTAATTTTGTTGTCATAGCCAGAATTTCCCAGGGCAGAAGATAATGAGAGAAACTTGTTTGCTCATGTTTGCCATACTTTGCTGAGATAGTGCCAGAATTTCTCTGTTGGAGATATGTCTGACTAAAAATGAGATTCAAAAGCCAACTGTTCTCATGTGGCTTGAGGTTAGAAATGTTTTTGTTATGTTTATAACTCCAAATAGACTTGAGTTGTGAAAAAGCACAATAAGCTTGGTTGATAAGCCTACCAACTCTGTAACCATTGACTGGGGTGACTAGACCACTTGGATGCATATTGATTCTGTTTGCACAACTTAAAATGGAACAACATGACTTGCTTTAAAAATCCATTTTTCTCAGTGAAAATGTCTTTATATCCATGTGTAGTAGTATTTTTAAAAAAGTGTCATAAAGGTGAGAAAGACTGCACTTAAGCAATTTAAAGTAGCATTTATACTTTTAAAAACACCAGGTGTTCAGCAGAAACAGCTAAGAGCCATGTGATTCTCCCATCTAATACTTATGCCCTAATTTTTCCTGGACTGCAACCCATTTTGTCAGCTGCACAGAGTCATCTTATATGTGTTGTGAGTGTGAGATACGCAAATAGACATGAGTGTGGGAAATAAAACAACTGTAGGAACCATGGTAAAAATCTAGAAGTTGGGGTTTATTTGTTTGTTTGCATGAATAAAACTCTGTGATAAGTTCACCTTAGGGTCGCCATAAGTTGGAAGTAACTTGAAGGCACAATAGTATAACAGGACTAGCACTACAGTCCTCCCTCCACATTTGTTGGTTTGACCTTCACAAATTTGATTATTCGTGAGGCACATGTTCCTTGCCTCTATTCTACTCCTCCCATTCCCTTGCCTGTTCTCGCAGGGAGGGAGACAATAGCATTCAGGGCAGGAGTTCAGCAAGTGTTGGGGAGAACAGCCCAAATGTTATAGGAGGAGCAGGCCAAGTAGTAATAGAAACCAACGGTGGTAGGAAAAGCAACTTTAGTAAAGGGCTTGTGGAAAGGGGAACAGGGTCTTAAATGTTTCTACACTAATGCGCAGAGCATGGGAAATAAACAGGGTGAACTGGAACTCCTAATACAACAAAATAAATATGATATAGTTGGTATCACTGAAAACTGATGGGATGAGTCTCATGATTGGAATGTAGTAATTACGGGGTATAACCTATTTCAGAGAAATAAATCAAACAAGAAAGGAGGAGGAATAGCTTCATATGTAAAGGATGTTTATACCTGTGAAGAGATCCATGACTTAAATCTAGGAAGCCAAGTCGAGAGCATCTGAGTAAGAATTAAGGGAGTGAGAAACAATAGGAATGTCATTGTGGGGGTCTACCACAGACCTCCAAGCCAGCCTGATGATTTGGATGATGCCTTCCTAGAGCAGATGACCACACATTCGAACAGGAGAGATGCAGTAGTAATGGGAGATTTCAACTATCCTGATATATGTTGGCAGTTAATCTCTGCCAAGAGCATAAGGTCCAACAAGTTCTCACTTTCCTTGCAGACAATTTCATTGTCCAGAAGGCAGAAGAGGTAACAAGGGGATCAACTATTTTAGATCTGATCCTGACCAACAGGGATGAACTTGTTATTTGAGTGGAAATGGTGGGATCCTTAGGTGGGAATGACCTTGCCCTATTGGAATTTGTTATTCAGTGAGAAAGGGAAGCCAAGTGTAGCCAAACATGCATTCTAGACTTTGATTCCTGTAAAGTTAAGGAATTACTGGCTGAAATTCTATGGTCAAGAATACTGAAAGAGAAGGGAGTTCATGATGGATGGGAGTTTCTTAAAAGTGACATACTGCAGGCACAATTTAAAATTGTTCCATTAAGCAATGGTCTGGAACAAGTATAACAATTTCAGAAGAACTGATTGTACAAATTCTACCTAAGGAGTGGGTATTGAAGAACTGAAAATAGTATTTAAAAAAATTGGAGATGTATCTGGTTTGACAGTCAATGAAGAAAAAAGTAACATCTTGAAGAATATGAACAAAGAGGAAGAAAAGTAATTAACTCAACAACCAGGTTTTACGGTCACAAGAAATGTGAAATACTTGGGAATTTATCTGTCAAAGAAAAATTCAGACTTATTTAAAAATCATTATGAAAAGATATGGAAGGAAATTAAGCATGATCTTCAGAATTGGAAACTAAAGTTATCCAGATATTTGGGAATGAAATCAAGAAAACTATTTGTATATAAGATAAAGATCTGGTTAATCTACTGACCAAATTATAATAAAATGGAAACCTGTTATAGAAGATGACTTAAGTATCTGAAGTTGGAGGAACTGTATTATGAATGTATGATTAATTGATGTGCTTTTGTACTACTGTTTTCATTTTTTATTGTTTGAAAATAAAAAAAAATAAATTAAAAAAACAAACTGTTCCATTAATGAGGAAAAATGGGAGGTGTCTAAAGAAACCAGAATGAGTGACTAAGGAACTCTCAACTGAGCTAAATGTTAAAAGAAACGTCTACAAGAAATGGAGAAATGGGGAAATCACCAAAGAGGAATTCAAACAAATAGCCAGGACATGTAGGTGGAAGGTTAAAAAAGCTAAAGTACAGAATGAACTCAGGCTTGCCAGAGAGATTAAAAACAATAAAAATATTTTTTAAGATATATTCACAGGAAAAGGAAAAACAAGGAAATGATAGGGTAGCTGCATGGAGAAGATGCCAAAGTAGTAACAGGGGGAAGAGAAAAAAGAACTACTCAACACCTTTGCTCCAGTTTACTCCCAAAAGGAAAAAAGTACTCAACCTGTGAGATGGGAAGCAAGTGGTGAAGTGGCAGAAACTCAGCACAGTGTAGTTGAGAAGTAGTACAGGAATACCTGTCTATTCTAAATGAATTCTTTCTTTCTTCATTAAGATTAGAATCCATAGATTCATCAAAGAAAAGACTTGAGGATAAAACAGAACATGTACAAAATATTTCAAGGAAAAATCAAAACAGTAAGGCAACCATAATTGACTTTTGTCTGATACACAGTGCTCTCTAATTCTGGCCACCTCTATGAGAAATTTGGCAAAAGCCAAGGTCACTTTTGGAGACTTGTCTTCCAGCAGGAACCTAATATAAAATTGATCTGAATTTCCAGGAATTTGCCTCAACAGTGGAGTAATTAAACAGTGATGGACCTGATTATAGTACCTAAAATGAATTCAAGTTTCCAGGGCCAGATGAACTACATCCAAGGATATTAAAAGAACTGGCAGAAGTAATTTCAGAACCAGTGGAAATAATCTTTGAGAATTCTTGGAGAACAGGAGAAATCCCAGCAGACTGGAGCAGGGCAAATGTTGTTCTTCTTCGTGGTCTCTGTGCCTCACACACTAGGAGCTTTCGCACATGCACGGCACCGTTCGGAATGTTCTAGAGCTGAGTAGCTTGGCGGGAATCCCTCCCCCATCTACACAGAGCATGCTCAACCCGCCGAGCAACAGTCATCTCCTCAGTTCTTTCTCGTCTGCTGTCGCGTACGGAGGTTCTGAGTTGGAGTAGCATTTTTGCTGGCTTAATTCGTATTTTCTTACTGTTTTGACTTGGATTTTTGACTTGGATTTGATCTTCGGACTTCGCCTTCTGGTTTTTGGACAGGACTTGGTGACTTGGCCCGCTTAACGAGAATTTTTACCCCTTTTCAGTCCGTCCTACCCCCTCTCCTCAACGTCTTTGTCAACTCTTCTCTGCCTCTTCGTCAACTCTTCTCCTTTCCTCCTCAAATTCTATGTCTTCCCTCTTCAAACCCTGCAAGTCGTGTTGCCGAAAGGTCACTCTAGCCAACGCAGACAGCGAGTGTCTTTTCTGCCTAGGAGAAACTCATAACACTAAGGCCTGCCCACTTTGTCGGGAATTCACTTCCCAGACACTTCGTAACCACTTGGCACACCTTAAATCCCACTGTTGGGAACAGTCCCTCCAGGCGTAAGACCAACAGCAAGCGATGTCTAAACTGTCGGCATCGACTCGACCTTCGGAGGGGACCTCAGAAGTGTCGTCAGTGCCGGGCTCGGTACCGCCCGCTAGGACACCAATATCATCTTTACCAAGGATCCCCAAACTCTCTTCGGAGTCGTCTTCGAAGGATGCTCCTGTGGGCTCGCAGGCTGCTGTATCATCTAAGCCGCTCACTGCTGCCCAGCGTAAGCGGCCCACGCCTTCGGAGCCTCCCAAAGAGAAAGAGAAGAAGAAAAAGAGAAAGAAGAAGTGCGGCTCTCCACCTAAGAGGGTGCTCCCCCTACTCCTCCCCCTACACAGTTCCTGGAGGAACTAGAGGAGGATTCAGAACCTCATGAAGTCCTAGGGGAGGAAACCGCTGCCTTAGGGGTGCCTTCAAGCCCACCCGTCTTGACCCCAGTGGTGTCTTCGCTTAGCCATCCTGAGATATACCTGCTGCACCCCAGGCCTCGACCAGACATCGAGGGTCCTCGGGTAAGAATGCCTCTCGCTCACTGGAGCGAAGAGTCAGGCAACGGTCTCCACGACCTAGGGAGACTTACCCTGAGGCAAGGTGGGCTAGACTTCACTTCGACTCTCCGTACTCCTCCGCGTCTCATACAGTGAGATACGCCCAAGAGCACGCATAGAGAGAGTATCCTGGATCCTATAGGTCCTATTCCCCATCATACAGGGATAAGTACCATTATGATGTCAGGCAGTGGTCGCCGTATCATCGCTCCTGCTCTCCATCGCGTGAATCTCACCATCAACGATACCGCCGATCACACTCCCACTCATACTCCAGATCGCCATGTCACCGTCGATCTCACAAGCACTCACCTCGCCACCGCCCGGTCTCCCCACCACCACAGGTAACATCCACAGTCTCCCGTCCTTCTGCGGAGCCTGTCCAGGCACAGTCTTCCATGGCTACCACTACTGTTACTCAGGCCGTCCAACAACAGCGGCCTGCAGTACTACCAGTCATGACAACTCCACAACCAAAATCTATTATTGGTACGACGGCATTGGCGATGAGATCAGCCACCGCTACCATACCTGCAGCGACCCTGACGGTACCGACTGAACAGCCGTCAAGAGAGAGATCTTCACCGAAATCCTCGTCTGTCTCCTCTCAGTCCTATGAGTCCGACTCTGATTCTGGGGAGTCAACACTAGGATCGCACGAGTCTCCTCCTTTGGGTTTTGGAGATCCTGCTCCAGATTTGGCGCCGGAGGATGTAAAGCAGTTCTCGGACATCCTCCTACGCATGTCAGCTGCCCTGGGACTTAAAGTTGCGGAACCGGCCCCAGCCGTACAGGATCCACCATCGACAGCACCATTACCTTTCCTGCTGGCCCTGATGGAAGCACTTAAAAACCCATGGGCCCAACCGGCATCTGCTCAACCGATTTCACACAGGCTCGAGCACTTGTACCGGACCCAGAAAGAGGATGCCGAGTTCCTCTTCACACATCCAGTACCAAGCTCCATTGTAGTTGAATCTGCCCAGACCAAAGGAGGAAGGAGACCCCACACCACCCCGCCAGACCATGAGGGTCGGAGATTGGACACCTTTGGCAGACGGTTTTACTCCGCATCATTGATATCCAGGGTGTCCAATACCCAGGACTGCCTCGCGGCTTACCTGAGAAGCCTCCTGGATAGATTCCATCCTCTTCTATCCAACCTCCCAGAGGAGACCAGGGTGAGTGCCATCCAATCCTTCAACAAGGCAGTGGCACTCGCCAACCAGCAAATCATCTCCTCGAGGCACTCGGTAGAGGTGGCCGTGTGAGTCATGGTAGGCTCAGTGGCGTTGCGTCGATACGCCTGGCTCCACTCATCAGGAGTCCAGGAGGACTCTAGGAAAAGGATTGAAGATCTCCCTTTCGACGGCCAAGGGCTCTTCCATGCGACGACTGATGAGGCAATGGATCACATCATCAAAGCCCGCCTGACTGCCAAGAAGATGGGCATCCACCAGCCTCCACAGTCTCGTCGCTTCTTCGGCTCATGACCCATGTGGGTCGTCCTCCACTTACCAGCCACGCTCACCTCGGTCGGCCTTGTCGCGTCCGTCGACCTTGTCTTCGGCTTGGAGACCTCTTCGGAGAGGGAAGCCTTCCTCTTAGAAGAAGTCTTCGTCCGGGACAAAGTCCCGCTTTTGATGCATTGCTCAGGACCGCCTCCACAGCCAACCTTCCATCTGCCAGCAGCCCTAGAAGGTCATCCCAGCCTGGCCAGATACCTCGCAGAATGGCGGCATATCACTACGGACTCTTGGGTCCTTTCCATCATTCGCCTTGGCGATGCCATAGAGTTCTCAAGTATTCCACCGCGAGGCGTCTACTATTCCACCCCGGCCAGTCCGGCTTTGCTGGAAGAGATCCAGTCCCTCCTACACAAAGGGGCAATCAAAGAACTACCATCCTCGGCCGCTACCACCGGTTTCTTCTCCCGGTACTTCATGGTACCGAAAGCAGATGGTACCCTGTGGCCTATCTTGGACCTCAGACGGGTCAACAAATACATCCGCCCCAAGAGATTCAAAATGGTCACCTTGTCTTCGATCCTCCCTTTCCTTCGATGAGGGGACTGGTTCGCCTCCATCGATCTTCGGGATGCTTACTTTCACATCGCCATTCGCCCGCAGCACAGATGGTACCTTCGGTTTGCAGTCGACGGTAGCTGCTATGAATACAGGGTGCTGCTCTTCGGACTTTCCACCGCTCCCAGGGTCTTCACCAAATGCATGGCCCCAGTGGTATCATGCCTGTGGACGAAAGGCGTCTCCATTTACCCGTACCTCGACGACTGGCTGTTGGTCATGTCATGCAGACAGAAACTGTACAAGGACATACACCGGACTCTGTCCCTCCTGACCCGCCTTGGCCTCTGAGTCAATCCAAAGAAGTCCCACCTCGAACCTTCTCAGGTGCTCGACTTCATAGGAGCAACTCTCGACTCCACCTTGGCAGAGCATACCTTCCACGCGAGCGAACACGTACTCTCCGTCGAGCAGCATCTGCCGTGTTTACCATACCGATGGTATCAGCAAGGAGGATTTAACAACTCCTTGGATACATGGCCTCGACAACGTCAGTCACTTACCTGTCTCAACTCCGAGTGGCCGCTCCAGTACTGGTTCGTCAAGGCTTTCAATCCACTCCTAGATGACCAGAGGCTCCGCCTACACCTCCCTCGGCAAGTGCACCTCTCCCTCCTATGGTGGCTATCCTTCCACCACCTACTGTCAGGGATGCCATTTCGGGAGCCAACCCCTCGACTCACGGTCACGACAGATGCCTCCCTGTTTGGTTGGGGAGCACACTGCGCCGATCGCAGAGTCCAAGGACGCTGGGCCGAAGACGAAGCCCACCTTCACATCAACGCCCTTGAGCTCCTCACCATTTGGAAGGTTCTCTGGGCATTTCGCAATCTGGTTGCGGGTCACACGGTCCAGATTCTCACAGACAATGTGACCGCCGTCTGCTATATCAACAGACAAGGGGGAACCCACTCATCCACTCTCCTGTCCATCGCTCTCCCCCTCTGGAACTGGTGTCTGCCACTGCGAATCCACCCGATCGCCGTCCATCTGGCGGGGCAGGAGAATGTGATGGCAGACGCGCTCAGCAGGGCAACCTCCTGCCATCACGAGTGGTCCCTCTCAACGGCTGGTTTTCGGATGATGCAAGACCGCTGGGACGAACCGACTCTCGATCTCTTCGCCACTGCTCAGAACAGGAAGTGTCACCGGTACTGCTTGAGGGTCTTGTTCTCCATCCGGACCTGCTGCTCCTGGCCCTCCACGCCTGGCGGATAATGCCCTAGACAATCTGATCATCCAAGGCATCCTAACTGCGGCCAGGAAGGAGTCAACATGTCGGAACTACCACTACAAGTGGCAGAAATTCCTTGCCTTTGCCGAGGCACGTGGCGAACCGGCATCGCCGGTCGCACTATCTACTGTACTTCATTTCCTCCTTCATCTTCAACAACAAGGGCTTGCCTTCCCATCTCTCAAGGTCTACCTTGCCGTGATTGTGGCAGTTTTTTGAAAGGCTTGCAACACCTTTGTCCACCGGTATCGCCGCCGCTACCGCCCTGGTTGCTATCTCTGGTACTGTCGCAGCTCACGTGACCGCCCTTCAAACCTATGGCCACTGCAGACGACAGGCTCTTGACCATCAAAACTGCTTTCCTCGTGGCTGTCACCTCTGCCAGGCGAGCGAGTGAACTGACAGCACTGAGATCTGATGAGCCTTTCCTCATCTTCCACAGAGACTAGGTAATCCTTCACCCTGACATCTCTTTCCTGCCAAAGGTGGTGTCACAATTCCACCTCAGCCAAGACATCATCCTACCTACTTTCTATCCAGACCCGACTACACCTTTGGAGAGGTCCCTTCACTCCCTTGATGTCCATTGGGCCCTGACATTCTACACGAACCGAACTGAATCTTTCCGCCAGACCTCACACCTGTTCTTGTGCTACGGCCATCATTGTAGAGGTCACAAGGTGTCCACCCGGAGGTTTTCTAAATGGGTGGCTCAAACCATCCTCCTGGCTTACGAACTTGCCAAGCAGCCTCCACCAGCCTTGCTTCGGGCTCACTCTACCAGAGCTGTGGCATCCTCAGCTGCTCTTCTGCATGGTGTGGAGCTCCAAGAACTGTGCTGTGTGGCCACCTGGTCCCAACCATCGACCTTCGACCTTCGTGTGCCACTACAGACTGGACTGCCGGTCTCGCAGAGATGCCCATTTTGGACAAACGGTGCTGGCCTCCGTACTCAAGGACCTGATCCACCGTCCACCTGGTAAGCTACAAAGTCTCCTAGTGTGTGAGGCACAGAGACCACGAAGAAGAAGAACAGGTTGCTTACCTGTAACTGTGGTTCTTCGAGTGGTCATCTGTGCCCTCACACACACCCGCCCAGCTGTCCCCTCTTCTCAGGTCCCTTATCGACGGACTACAGAACTGAGGAGATGACCGTTGCTCAGCGGGTTGAGCATGCTCAGTGTAGATGGGGGAGGGGTTCCCGCCAAGCTACTCAGCTCTAGAACTTTCTGAACGGTACCAGGCATGTGCGAAAGCTCCTAGTGTGTGAGGGCACAGATGACCATTCGAAGAACCACAGTTACGGGTAAGCAACCTGTTCTTCCCATCTTCAAAAAGGGAAAAAAAGAAGACCCAAATAATTATCACCCACTCAGCTGACATCAATACCCAGAAAGATTCTAGAGCAGATCATTAAACAGACAATTTGTCGTTACTTAGAAAGCAATGCTATGATCACTAAAGGTCAACATGAATTTCTCAAAAACGAGTCATGCCAGACTAATCCTCTTTCTTTTTATGATAGAGTTACAAGCTTGATAAATGAAGGGAGTGCTGTGGATGTAGCATTTCTTTACTTCAGGAGGCCTTTGACAAAGTTCCCCATGATATTCTTGCAAAGAAGCTAGTAAAATGTGGGCTAGACTGTTAGGTGGATTTGTAGTTGATTGCCTGATCGAACTCAAAGGGTGCTCGCCAATGGGTACTTTCCATACAGGAGAGAAGTGACTAGTAGGGTGCCACAGCATTCTGTCCTGGGCCCAGTGCTATTCTACATCGTTATCAATGACCTGGATGATGGAATAGAGGGCATGCTGATACCAAATTGGGAGGGGTTGCTAATACCCCAGAGGACAGGATCAAAACTCAAAATGACCTTGACAGATTGGAGAGCTGGGCCAAAGCTAACAAAATGAATTTCAACAGGGAGAAATGTAGAATCGTTCATTTAGGCAGAAAAAATGAAATGCACAAATATAGGATGGGAGACATGTGGCTGGATAACACTATGGGTAAAAGGGATCTAGGAGTCTTAGTAGAGCACAAGCTGAACATGAGTCAGCGGTGTGATGTGGCAGCCAAGAAAGCCAACACGATTCTTCATCAATAGGAGTATGGTGCCTAGATTGAGGAAAGTAGTAGTACCACTCTATTCTGCTTTGGTTAAACCTTATCTGGAATACTGTGTCCAGTTCTGGGCACCTCAGTTCAAAAAGAGTATTGACAAGCTGGATCATGTCCAGAGGAGGGAGACCAAAATGGTAAAGGATCTGGAAGCCATGCCGTTTGAGGAGCGGCTTAGGGAGCTGGGTCTGTTTAGTCTGCAGAAGAGAAGGTTAAGAGGGTACATGATAGCCATGTTTAAATATTTGAAAAGATGTCATATGGAAGAGGGAACAGGCTAGGTTTCCACAGCTCCAGAGACTAGGACAAGGAGCAATGGATTCAAACTACAGAAAAAGAGATTCCACCTGAAACTCAGGAAGAAGTTCCAGATGGTCAGAGCTGTTTGGCAGCTTGGTTTTTAAACAGAGGCTGGATGGCCATTTGCTTTGATGTGTGTTCCTGCATAGCAGAGGGTTGGACTGGATGGCCCCGTGACCTCTCCAGGATTTCATAGAATCTTCACAGCTAGCCAATACTCATTAGAAATACGTTAGGAATTATCTTGCCTTACCCTAGGAATTAGATGCAGTTGAAATACACAGAGTTGAGATTCTGTGTCCCTAATTCCACAAACTGCTTCATCCAGTATGTGTAACTTTTCCCTATCTCCATAGCAACTGGCCTGAGGCCCAAGAGCTCTGTGGCTGAGAATTCTGAAGGCCCCTCCCTAACCTGACAACCCCAGGATTCCATAGAATCTTCACAGCCAGCCAACCCTATGAGGTCTTCTAGCCTCACTCAGCCAATCATACGAAGTTTTTGCCTGCCTGATACAGACAAACAGACAAACTCACAGAGAAACATTGACTTTTATATAGCAGATATAAAATCTGTATGGAACCATCTTCTCTGATAATAATGAAATGAGTTCTGTAGTATATTGTGTGCTGATGCAGTCAGGTTAGTGCACAAGAAATAGCTCAGAGGGACTCTGAATCTCAATTGCAGGTGCCTGAGTATACCCCTGTGCTATGAGAAAGGCTATGTTGAACTTGTACCTACATGCAAGAAATCAAACTGGCCTAAATCCAGTGCACTGAACTCAATAGATTCTCTACACTATGGCTTTAGGCCACAGAGCAATTGGCTGTTGCCAGCTTCCCTGTTCAATTTCTCACAACATCCCTAGTAACAAGCTAGAAAGCTTGTGCTAGTAGGAATGGATGAGTTGGCATTAATTTCTGCTTTTGGCCTGTGGCTGAGCCACAAAGCAGGTATAGTTAAAGAGCAGTTCTGTGTAAAGACCAGCTTCCATCCAGTTGAGAAATCAGTCAGTCTGTGTTCTATATAAATTTCAGTGACTTTATGTTCTGAGAGATAATGTTTTCCTTTGTACAGGGAAATTCATTGAAGGAATCAATATTATGAGACATCTAGAAACAGGAGACTGTGGATCCTTTGCCCCTCTAGATGTCTTATATTGCAATTCCCAGAAGCCCTCCCCAGGATAGCTAGTGGTAAAGGATTATGGGAGTCATATGCCAATGGTGTGAATGGTCTTTCTTTTAGCACACTTATGCTTGGGCAATATTCAGACTCTCAACCCCTAATCCAGACCACATGCCTCAGAAATGTATGGGCCCAATGTGGGGAACCTTGTTTCACTGTAAGTGCCTGTTTACATCTATGGTACTGCAGAAGCCTTTGGGCAGAGTCTGCCAAAGAGGTTCCGTGAGAATCTGTGCTCCTGCCCAATCACCACTGATTTCAGAGAGGGATTGTTTAGAAGAACTTGACTCTGTTTATTTTATCTAGTGCAAAACCACTCCTGAAAAAGGCAGCAATAAAGAGTTTCCATTTATTTATCTGTGTAATTATTTTTATATGTATTTATATCTTCCCTTTCCCCCACAGTTGGGACTCAAAGCAGCTTACAATTTACAGTGAGTGGATTAAAGTTTAATACATTTTTTAAAATCACATTAAAATAGTTTTAAAGTATTAACAATATTAGAACAATTTAAGTCAGTCATAAATTTATTGTATCTAGCAAACAGCCATTATACAAATACAGTCAACCATCCACATTTGCAGGTTTAACTTTTACAGATTTGATTATTTGCAAGTTTCTCCCACTTCTGCTTCCCACCTCAGGCGCTTCTTTTCAGCTTGAGCTCTAACACCTGCCTCCCACCTCAAGTTCTTCTTTTCCTTCCCTCTCAGCAGTTCTGATCAGGCCACACAGCCCTTTAAAAATTCACCTCTGGTTTCTCTTCCACCACCATCAGACGCTGTCTGACCAGCTAAGGATGGCCTGCAGCACAATTTCTCAGCACCGCACACCATCTCCTGATGCCCCACATACATCTGAGGAAGGAGATGGGCAAGTGAGGAAAGTATAGGGGCACCGTGCTGACTTATCCCTTTAACTTCCTTTTCTGACCTAGTATGACCCTGGATGCCTATTCTCCCCACCCTGTCTAGGTGCCCTTCCCACCTGCCCACCCCCACACATTTTGATATTTGTGATTTTTTCATCTTTTGCAAGAGTCTTGCAGTCTAGCGAATGTAGAGGGACTACGGTATACATATTACGCTATACAATACAGTATATTTTAATACATATAACAGATCAACATTAAAATAGCTTTGAGCTATTAGCAATATTAAGACAACTTAAGTGTACACCTAAAATGACAAAAAGCAGTTTTTAAAAGTGCAGTTGAAACAGTATAGCACCTTCTTAAAACCTTTCTCTTAAAAACGTTTAATTTTACAAGGAATTTAAAAGTATCTGCTTGTGACAGAAAGCAGCAAGGAGAGGTCTGTTAATGCCTCCTTAGGAATGAAGTTCCAGAACTTAGGGAGAGCCACTGATACAGTTTTGTCTCATGTCAGGATCTGCCATACCTATGAAAGTGGCAGGCTGAGAGAAGGGTCCTGGATAGGCTTATGCAGGGAGTTATAATCCTCCCTATATTGAGGGTGGGGGTTGGAGATGATACCTTAAACATCTGTCCAAAAGCAAGCTCTAAACACAAGGATATGAATTCTAGATGAGAAGCTGAGGGAGGGAATGGAAGACACAGGAAAACAAGAAGCAGAGTAAAAGGTTAGAACAAACAATGTTTTAGATGTTTATTCACCAATGCACAAAGTTTGAGAAACAAACAAGATGAGCTTGAACTCCTAGTGCAAGAAGGAGGGGGAGTGTTATTATACGTCAAGGATGAATTTCACTTGGACAGAAGTCCATTTGGGTAAAAAAACAGAGAAAGAAAGAAAACCACAGTGGAAGAGGTTTACTGCAAGTCAGGAAACAAAGACAAGATGGTGGATGATGTTTTTCAGAAATAAATCTCAGAAATCTCAAAGAAGTGAGAATTGGTAGTTATAAGGGACTTCAATTATTCTGATATCTGCTGGGAGACTAGCTCTGCTTCGCATAAACACTCCAACAAATTCCTGATGTGCTTTGCAGATAATTTCTTCTTACAAAAAGGTAGAGTAAGAAACAAGAGGATCAGCAATCCTGGATTTGATCCTTATCAATAGGGAGGGTTTGGTCTCTGGAATCAAAGAAGTTGTTACTTTAAGAGGAAGTGATCATGTAATGCTAGAATTCATGTTTATGGGATAGACCAGAGAAGAGTATAGTCAACACAAACCTGGATTTTAGGAAACCTGATTTTATTAAGCTCAAGGAAATAATGGGCTGAATCCCATGACTAGAGATGCTAAAGAAATAGACACCCAGCACCAAGCATGAAAAAGGGATTGCTAAAAGCACAATCACAAGAATTCCTTGGAAGAAGGAAAATGAGAAACATCTAAAAAAGCCAATGTGGCTGCACAGTAAACATGAAGAGAAAGTGAAAAGAAATGTATGTGTAAAGAATGGAAGGAACGATGAATCACCAGGGAAGAATATAGATGCGAACTCCAACTGTGCAAGAAGAATGTACGGAAAGCTAAAGCCTCAAATGAGCTGAGACCGTCTAGGGAAGCAACAAGGGGGGGGGGTCAAATTTGTTTGAAGCAAGAGAATGATGAAGGAGATGGTGGAATCGCTGCTCAGCAAGGATGATAAAATTCTAACAGATCACAACAAAAAAGCAGAACTGCTTGATACCTGTTGTGCTTCAAAAAGAGAACTGCGTGCAGCAGCAGCAGAGGCCTTGGCAAGGGACATGGATTACAAATCAAGATTGTTAGGGAATTAATCAGAAATCACCTAGCTAAACTAAATGAATTCAAATCTGCAGGGCCAGATGAACTGCATCCCAGAGTACTGAAGGAAATTCCTGATGTACTTGCTAAACCACTTGCTATCATTTTTGTGTAATCTTGGAGAACAGATGAAGGCTTTCCCAGAGGGTAGGACTAGATCTAATGGTTTGAAATTGTGGGAAAGTAGATTTCAACTGAACATTAGAAGGAACTTTGTGACATAAAGTGGTTTGGCAATGGAATCAATTGCCTAGAAAGATTCTACCATCCTTCCCTGGACATCTTCAAAAAAGAGGCTAGACAGCTACCTGCTGAGGATGCTTTAGCTGGAGTCCTGCATTGACCAGGGAGTTGGATGTAATAGGCCATGAGGCCCCTTCCAATTCTGGTGTATGATACTGTAGATTAAGCTACAGTTTGTTTGCCCTCATCCACTTGATTATTGGTTTAGAACAGAAAGAAAATACTTGGAATTAGGTAGAAAGGAAAAATAGAGTTGAGTGTCATCAGCATACTGGTGACACCAGACTCCAAATTTCTCAACAACCTCTTCCTGTTGTTTCATGTAGAAAATAGATAACAACAGCCATGGAGTTGAACAGAAATCCCCCCCCCACATTCTGGACTTGCTCCTCTGGGAAGGAATGGAAGCACTGTAAAATGGTACCTTCAAGTTCCTTCCCAGCAAGATGGTCCTGAAGGATACAAGGCTTTTTATCGGTTGATTTTTAACACTAACAAGCTCTGGTCCTCCAGTCCTGAATGTAATGAAAAGAATCTACCATTAGAGATCCAGCTAGATAATCCTGCTACAATTGCTATATTATTACGTTTCTTGTTTGTCAAAATTCCTCAAATCCATAAACGGTTTCCAGTTTTTAAAAAAATCCTCAATTTGGCTTATCCTTCAGAACCCCAAAATTGGGCCAACTCAGCAAATTTAGGCCAATTTATCAATCCATTCTTCTGTTGCTAATGCTTTAGATAACTTCCAAGTTTGAACAAACAGTATTCTTGCTGCTGTTGTCATGTATTGATAAAGTAATTAATATTTAGTATCCAGTTCTTGATCCATAATGCCCAACAAAAATATTTCTGGTAATGTCACAAAATCAACCTTTAAAATTTTTTGGATTAACATATAAATCTTAGACCAGTAAAGAATTTAGAATGAAAAAAGTTCTCTTTATGTTGAGATCCCCAACTTTTGTTTGAAACATTCTTGGATATTTTTGATAACTTCTTTGGGTTTAAATACCATCTGCACATCGTCTTATACAGGTTTTCTTTTCAGTTACTACACACAGTAAATTTTATGAGTTTGGACCATATTTTTCCCCTCCACATCTATATGGATGGACATCATGCCCAATTTTTAGCCCACTTTATAATGTACAGGTTTATCTTCTTTCTCAGGTGTCCAGAGCCATTTATATACTTTTCAAATTACATGGTCAGCATCTTAACCTCTGTGGTTGGATTTCTCTTATCTTGATCAAACCTGCCCTTAAGTTGCATATAAGCAAACTAATTAAGATTGTTATGTTCCTTAAGAATCATCTCTCTTGATTTAAACTTCCAATGGTCTTGTTCAAAATATAAAAGATCTTCATAAAGTAATCATCTCCAATTTTAACCCATTCTTTCCTTTAAAAAAAGCTTTCTGCATTGAGGTAATGCAGAATATTATCTAATATTATCTTAGGAAAAAATCTCTTATACCAAACTTTTAGAAGAGCCTTTCTAATACAATGATTTTGAAATTCAGCATGTGCCTTAACTTTTTCATACCAATGATAACCATGCCACCAAATCTTAAACTATAACCCAGAATGATATAAAGCTGAATGGTATAAAAAGCTGCTGAGAAGAGCAGCAGAACCAATAGGACACATTTCCCCATCCCATTCCTGGTGAAGATCATCCCCCAAGGAAACCACATCTGTCTCATAACTAGACCTTAAATGAGATTGAAATGGCTCCAGACAATCCATTTCATCCAGAAAAATCTGCAACTGGGACACCATCACACTTTCTGATACCTCACCAAAAATGAAGTGTTGGATACTGGCCAATCTTTATCCACTATAGAGGTGTCTGGGAAAGGCGTTTTAAACAGAGGCCTTACAACTATCTTCTTTAGGCATGTTGGGACTCCATCTTGTTGTAAGGAAGCATTAACAATCTTCTTCACCCACTCAGCTTCTGGCATGCTTAATAAGTCAAGAAAATCAAAGGTGTAGTGCACACAGGGGCTCTTACTTCTCCAAGAATTCTGTCTGCATCCTTGAGCTGTACAAATTGAAAATAATGCATTATTATAGAATCATAGAGATGGAAGGAGTCCCATGGGCCATCAACAATCAGTTACAGCCACTGGAACTGTATCAGTTACAGTATATGCATCAGAGCATATCTGAGTAATGTTATCTGGAAAATACTGTACAAATTCTTAACAGCAGGCTGTGGAGTAGTCTACATTGTCTCCCCTTGGGCCAGAATGTAATAGACCTCTGATCAGTCAAAACAGCTCTGTTAGATGTCTGCTTGCAGATGCAATGAAGACATGAAAGAATAATTTCTTTGCTGCTTGCACTGCCACTAAGTAGGCCTTCAGATTGGTTCTTGCCCATATTCATACTCACTTTGAGTCTTCTGGCAATATTGCTCTAGTCTCCATCTCACTTGTTCCATTGATGCCAGCTCTGGAATACCAAGTGGCTGGTTTGGCTCAGTGTCTTCCAATTTTTGACAGCTTCTTAAGAGAATTTCCTATCATTTGTTGAAAAAGATGTCTTCAGGGTTCAGCACAGATATTAATGGGTTTGGACACTGACAAGCAGTGAGAGAGGTCCACCATCTGTTCTGGAAGCAGAATGACCCAATTTCCATATCTGCTAGAGCCTTTGACTTATTTCTTTTTTTAAAAAAAATATTTTTATTAAACAATAAAATATATATAAAGAAAATTTTAAAAGCTTCAAGTTTATCATAATACGTTCCTACACAAAGTGGATATCACTGTAACTTACCAGCATGTGCATAATTTCCTTATAACTTATAACTTTCCTTATTCCTTATGATATCATATCATAAAGAAAGCTGATAAATGTAAATAACATTCAAAGAAAGTCATGTAAAATTCATAGATATAAGAATTAATTTTATTCACAATCACATTTACAAAATTAATTTCCTAATTTTCCCTCTATGTATTAAATATGTAGTTTATTTTAACTTCCCTCTTAACCTTATTTTGAGGTTTTAAATTAAATGCTTAGTTTTTATAAACTTCCTTCACATGTTATATCTGCAGTCATTTCTGCCTCTTACTCCTGTTCCCCCTTTACTCATAGTTTCTTTGATAATACTTGATCTTATTCACATTTTAGTACATTTTACACGTAAACAGACATCAACCATTTTGTTTTATTTTTTAAAAAAATTTTATTAAAATTTTCAATAAAAACAATAAAAAAACGCTCCCTGCTTCCAGACATCAATTTTCCCAGTTGAATCTGAGTTTAACATTTCATTCCATATAAACATTCAGTTCCATACATTATCTCTATTTTACAACAATCATAAACTATTACTTTTAGCTTATATTTTACTATTTACATTTTATCTTTTATCACCTCGTTTTGTCTTCCTTCTTTCTCACAGCCTTCTTTCTTTTCCCCTATTTCATTCTTTTATCCAGTTCAATACCTCTCGCCATTCTCTTTCAAAGCCCTGGATTGGCTTATTTTTAAGTGAAAAAGTTAGCTTTTCTGTCGCTACCATATCCAGGACTTTGACTTTCCATTCTCTTATATCAATATATTTTCCTTCTTTCCAGTGTTGAGCATAGGTCAGTCTTGCTGCAGTAGTTATATATAACAATGTCTTTTGATGAAATCTTATTTCTCTTTGTTGCCCTAACATATTCAAGAAATAAAGTTCTGGCTTCATTTCAAAATTAAAACCATACATTCTTTGAATTTCATCATGTATTTCTTTCCAAAAGTTTTTTGCTATTTTGCAGGTCCACCACATATGAAAAAAAGATCCCTCTTTCTCATCACATTTCCAACATTTTCCATTCCCATTTCCTGTTATTTTGTTTTGTTTTGTTTCAGTTTTAGAGGTGTCATATACCATCTATATAACATTTTATAAAACTTTTCTCTGAAATTCAAACTTGGTGTAAATTTTACATCTGTCCTCCCTGTCCTCACCCATGTTTCCAACTCAATTGGATGTCCTATATTTTAAGCCCATCTAGCCATGTTATTTTTAACAATTTCTGGTTCCATCTCTCTTTGTACCAATATTTTATAAAATCTAGAAATTCTCTTTTTCTGGTCCCCTTTCATCAATACATCCAATTCATTTTCATTTCTTTCAAACCCATATAATTTTTGATCCATTTTAAATCTCTCTTTTATTTGTCTCCATGGGAACCAGTTAATTTAATTCCTCTTTTGCCCTCTTCCAGTCTGTTGGAACTTCTCCTGTCCTCCAAGATTTCTCAAAGATTATAGCAAGCGGTTCCGAAATGACTTCTGCCAGTTCTTTTAATATCCTAGGATGCAATTCATCTGGCCCTGGAGACTTGAATTCATCCAGTGTGGCCAAGTATTCCTGTACCACCTATCTACCTATTATGTGCCTCATTTCCCCTGCTTCCTCACCTGCTCCCCAACCACCAGGTTTCCTAATCTGTTTCCTATTCCTTCAACTTCTTTTATTGTTGTATTTTCCACTTGAATCCAATCTTTAATTGTTTCTAAGCAGCATGCTTGATAATATATTTTCAGCGATGGCACATCAAAACCTCCTCTCTCCTTTCCATCTTGTAATGTTTTAAATCTTATTCTTGGTTTTTTACCTTCCCAGATAAACTTCCCTAGCCTTTTTTCCCATTCTTTAAAGATCTTTTCTTCTCCTATTATTGGCAAATTTTGGAACAGGAACATTAGCTTAGGCTATAGAGACATTTTAAAAGCATTTATTCTTCCTAAAAGAGATGAATTTACATTTGTCCCTTTTTCCATTTTGCTTTGAATCTCCTTCCATGTCTTTACGTAATTGTTGTCAAATAATTTTTGATTTTTATTTGTTATATTTATTCCTAAATATTTTATTTTTCTTACTATTTGATATCCTGATCCCTTTTCCAGATTTTCTTGTTCTTTTTTGATATATTTAATGTCATCACCTTTGTCTTTTTTTTTAATTGAATCTTATATCCTGCTATTTGTCCATATTTTTGCGAGATTTCCTTCAACCTCTGTATTGAATCTTGTGGTTCCTCAAGAAATATTACTGCATCATCTGCAAAGGCTTTGTACTTTATCTCCTTCCTTTTTGTTTTTAATCCTTTTATTTGTGGATCTTCATTTATTGCCAGCAGTAATACCTCTAAAACTGCAATAAATAATAACGGTGATAATGGGCATCCTTGCCGTACCCCTTTCTTTATTTCAAAGCTTTGCGTTTTATTTCCATTTATTATTAACTTCACTGATTGAACCCAATATATCTTCTTCAACCAATTACAGAATAGTTCTCCCAGGCCATATTCTCTTAAAGTATGATGCATAAAATTCCAGGAAACATTATCAAATGCTTTTTCAGCATCCAGTGAAATAATGACTATCTTCTTCCCTGGATTTTTATCATAATATTCAATTGTATTTAATAAAGTTCTAATATTGTTCTTCATTTGTCTACCTGGAAGAAAACCAGTTTGTCCTTCCTGTATTTTATCCTGTATTGCATGTCTCAGTCGCTTAGCCAGTACCATTGCCCATATTTTGTAATCTACACTCAACAAAGAAATTAGCCTATAGTTCTTTATTTCTCTCTTATCTCTATCTTCTTTAGGTATTACCACTATATTTGCTTCTCCCCATGACTTTGGCTTCCCTTCCTTCTCAATTTCGTGTAAAGTTGCCTGACATCATCAATCATTTTAATAGTAAGTTTAGACATATGTCAATCTATAATCAGATTATCTGATTTCTGTTGGAGAAAGTTTACAGGAGCCTATTCTTCCACTATTTTGTCCATCTTTCTGTTAATTTGTTAGGTTAAGGAGTCATGACCCATGATTTCCAATAACCTAGTTAACCATATTCCTATATCAGGACTGTCTGTACCCTTCCATAATATCAGCAGTAGAATCATAGTGGCAGAGACCATGTACAGCAGCACTTTCCAAAATTTCCTTGGAAATGTTTCCTCAAGATCCTTAGTGATATTCAATTAAAAAAAGTTCTGGGAAGGGAAATTTAATTTGAAAGATCTACATTATTGTTAATCATAATTTTTCCCAGAACCTTTTTATTATTGTACATGCCCACCACATGTGGTAAAATGAACCAATCTTATCCTGGTGCTTCCAGCATTTATTATACCTGTATCTATCTAGTTTTGCTGGTGTTAAGTACCATCGATACATCATTTTTTAATTTGTCTTCAGATCCTGTGTCAATGTAAATTTGTATTTTCTTCCAATTCTAATTAATTAATTCTAATTCTAATTAAATCTCATTTCTGTTATTTTTAGCCTAATATGACTTCTTTAACTGTTTTTTTCTTCTGAATTTTGTTGTAGTAATGATTTATAAATTGTGGATGTGGCATGTCTAATTTTTTCAGATTCATTTGGATAATGGCTTAATTCAAATTCTTCTAATTTTAAGTCCATTTTGAATCTTGCAATTAGTTGAATATGTGGGAACCAATGGCATTTATATCCTAGTTGAGCCAATTCTTCTCTTGATTTTATATGAATTTTTCTTTGTCGGTCATAGACCAAAAGAATATGTTAATCATTCTTTTTTATTTTCTGTCTTTCTTCCAAGAAATGCTCCCTGGGAGGATATAATGGACTTTTCTTATATGTTTTAGTTTCAAAGTTCATCCAAATTCTAAGGAGGAATTTTCTCATGTAGTGATTTTGAAACGCCTTGTCAATTTTGGTCTTGTTATACAGAATGCAAGCATGCCAACCAGATCTAAGGTCTGGTCCATCAAGAGTAAGGATTCTTGGGTTTTGCAAAGTAAGCCATTCAGAAATCCATCTAAGTACATTTTCATAGTAGTATAGTTTTAAGTCTGAGAATACAACCCCCTCAGTTCTTATGCTTTGTCAAATTTTTCCATCTTATTTGTGGCTTTTTCCATCCCATATGAATTTTAACAGCACTTTTTGCCATTCTTGGAATTCTTATTATAATTGATAGGCCCTGAAATAAAAAATTCATTGTTGGGAGGATGTTCATTTTCACTACTGCCATTCAGTTTTGACCATCTTTTGAGATCTCTTTTTATTTCTTTCCATGTCTCTTTATAATTGTTGTCAAAGATCAGTATTTTGTTTAGTAATCCAGATTCCCAAATATTTTAGTTTCTTTTCTCCAGTTTAAATCCTGATTCTTAATTAAATCTTTTTCTTGATTGCAACTCATATTTTTTGTTAGAATTCCTGTTTTCTCTTTGTTTATTTTGAATCCTGCCACATCACTAAATTCCATCAACTTAATCAATAATTTATCAATACTTTCCAATGGATCTTCTAGAAATATCACAAGGTCATCTGTGAATGCCTTCAGTTTGCAAATCTGATCCTCTATTTTTACTCCTCTTATTTTTGGCTCCAAGTGGATGCCTCTGTTAAGTATTTCCAATGTAGTAATAAATAATAGGGGAGAGAGAGGGCAACTTTGTCGAGTTCTGTTCTTTATTTCCATGTGTCTTATTTTTTCACCATTTATGATTATTTGTGCTTTTTGATATGAATAGATTTCTTTGACACATTTAACAAACTTTTCACTGAGTTTTACTTTTTTCAATACTTCCAGGATGAATAAGCATTTTACCTTGTTATAGGCCTTTTCAACATCTAAGAACAACATAGCCAGTTTTTCTATTTCATTGTGTTTCTCCAAATATCCTGTCATGTTTAACACTGTTATGGTATTATTCCTTAGCAGTCTTCTTGGAAGAAAGCCATTTTGGTTGTTATGAATTACTAATTGTAAGATTTTTTTTTTCTGCTAAGATACTTGTGAAAATTTTATAATCCGTATTTAGGAGTGAAATGGGTCTGTAACTGCTAGGTACTGATGTATTATCCCCCTTTTGCAATAAGCATTATGTTCACATTAATCTATGAATTAGAAATTCCCTCTTTCAATATCTGGTTTAAGTTTTTTGCAGTGGTAAGAGTAGTTCCTCTTCAAATGTTTTGCTATATAAAGCTGTAAAACCATTATTTCAACCAGTGTAGTTGGTGCATCCAGGATATTTTTTTTGTTCTTCTGTTATTTTAGGTATCTCTTGCTTGTCTAAGTATGACAGATGTTTTTCTTCTGGTTCTGCATCCTATAGTTCTGTATAAACTTGTGAAAGATATTTTTGAGTCTTGATCCTTGATTGTTTTCCCTCTATTTTTAATTTCCAAGATTAACTTTTTTCTTTTGAAAGCCAACCATTTCCTCAGTCTGTTAGCATATTCAAATTGTTTGAATTTGCAGCCTTTAATTTTCTTTTCAGTCTCCAAGGAGTGTTCAGTTTCTAATTGCTTCTGGAGTATCTTAATCTCTTCAGTAAGTGTTTTATTGTCAGGGTCTTTTCTTAAATCTGCCTCCTTACTTGTTAATATGTTGTTAATTTTTTGGGATGTATTCTGTTCTCTTTTTTCACACTCTGTCCCCAGTTTGATAAAGTATCCTCTTATTATAGCTTTGCTCACATCCCAGACAGTTTTCATGGGGATTTAATCAAAGATATTTTCTCTGAAGTATTGCTTCAATATTTCTTTTACTTTCTTCATATGTTCATTTCTTAACAAGCTGTGATTCAATTTCCAATTTATTTCTCATCTTGTAATTAATTCAGGTTTTATTGGATCATGGTCAGATATGATTTTGCATAAGGTTTCTGTGTCTTTAATTTTCATAAGCATTGCTTTTTATAATAGGAATATGTGTATTCTAAACATGGATTTATGCCTGTCAAAATAGAATGTATATCCTCTTGTATCTTCACATTTGTATTTCCATATGTCAAGCAGAGATAATTTTTTCATGAAAGAGGAAACGCTTTTAGGTAATTTCCCTTTATTTTTTTTAATTGATGATGTCCTGTCTTCTAATGGATTAACCACTCTGTTCATGTCCCCCCCCAATTAACAAATTTTCTTGGTTTCTCTCATTCCAGTAGTTTAATATTTCATTTGTAATCTCATAAAAAAACTTTATTTTTTCTATATTTTTATTATTAATAAAAATAATAAAATTATATTAACAATATTTGTGTACATAATCAGTACATAAAACATATCATCATTCTATATCATAGAATCATACAGCTGGAAGAGACCTCAGGGGCCATCAAGTCCAACCCCCTGCTATGCAGAAACACCCATCAAAGCATTCCCAACAGATGGCCATCCAGCCTCTGCTTAAAAACCTCCAAAGAAGAAGACTCCACCACAGTCTGAGGCAGCATATTCCACTGCCGGACAGCTCTGCACGTCAGGAAGTTCTTCCTGAGGTTCAAGTAGAATCTCCTTTCCTGCAGCTTGAATCCATTGCTCCTTGTCCTAGTCTCTGGGTTGGTAGAGAAAAAGTCTGCTCTCTCCTCTACATGACATCCTTTCAAATATTTAAACATGGCTATCATTTCCACTCTTAACCTTCTCTTCTGCAGACTAAACATACCCAGCTCCCTAAGCTGTTCTTCATAGGCCATGGCTTCCAGACCCTTCACCATTTTGGTCGCCCTCCTCTGGACACGTTCCAGCTTGTCGACATCCTTCTTGAATTGAGGTGCCCAAAACTGGACACGGTATTCCAAATGAGGCCTAACCAATATACAATAGAGTGGTACCATTATCTCCCTCGATCTAGACACCATACTCCTGTTGATGCAACCAAGAATTGTGTTGGCTTTCTCGGCTGCTGCATCACACTGCTGACTCATGTTCAGCTTGTGATCTACCAAGACTCCTAGATCCCTTTCACATGTACTGCTATCCAGCCATATGTCCCCCATCCAATATTTGTTCTGCTATCCAGCCATATGTCCCCCATACTATATAAATCAACTTTCTTAAAGTTTAAGATGCGTGTCTGGCTATACTCGGCTTCTCTTTCCCATTGAATGACAAACTCCAAAAGAGCATGGCCAGTCCCTCCTAAGGATCCCACCACCTCCATCTCATCATCTAGGTCATCCCTGTTGGTCAGGATCAGATCTAAAATAGCCGATCCCCTTGTCACCTCTTCCACCTTCTGGACCATGAAACTGTCTGCAAGGCAAGTGGGGAACCTGTTGGACCTTGTGGTCTTTGCAGAATTTGACTGCCAACAAATATCTGGATAATTGAAATCTCCCATTAACACTGCATCTCTCCTTTTCGAATATGTGGCCATCTGCTCCAGGAAGGCCTTATCCGTGTCCTCAGACTGGCCCAGAGGCCTGTAGCAAACCCCCACAATCACATCCCTATTGTTTCTCGCTCCCTTAATTCTTACCCAGATGCTCTGAACTTGGCTTCCTGGATTTAAATCCTGGATCTCTTCACAGGTATAAGCATCCTTGGCATATAAGGCTATTCCTCCTCCTTTCTTGTTTGGTCTATTTCTGCAAAATAGGTTATACCCCCTTATTCCTACATTCCAATCATGAGATTCATCCCACCAAGTTTCAGTGATGCCTATTAAATCATATTTATTTTGTTGTACTAAGAGTTGGAGTTTATCTTGCTTATTCACCATGCTCTGTGCATTAGTGTAGAGACATGTGAGACGATGTGTCCTTTGTGGAATTCCTGTACTAAAGTTACTTTCCCTCTCCCTGTTGGTCTCTAGTTCTACTTGGCCTGCCCTATCTATATCATTTGGGCTATTTTTCGCAGCACTCCCTGAATCCTTGCCCAGAATAATACTGTCCCCCTCCCCAGTCAAACTCAGTTTAAAGACCTCCTGATCCGTTTTGCGAGACTGTTAGCAAAAACGTTCCGGCCAACGGTTGTAAGGTGCAGGTCAGTCCTTGCATCATTATATAGATGTTGTAATTCGCTTCTTATCATAAACTACTTTCTCTGTTTAGAAAAAGTAATTTTTTGTTTACTTCTTGCTTATCTTTCTTAGGTTAATACTATGCATTATTAAGGATACCTCTATAAATACGATACATTTTGAACACATTTTTTATTTTTATTTTTTTAATTATCTTTTTTATTAATTATTTTTTATTACAGATTAAATTACAAAAGCAAATTAATATTCAAATCACAGACGTTACTTTCCAAAAATATATAATCCCCCACCCCTCCCCCCAATGGCTTAGCAGAGGTTTAATTAATTCTTCTCATATAGAAAAATCTTCATTCAGAATGTGGGATATGGATTTGATTAGATTATTAATTTCACCATACTCCATATCCTCTTTAATCTTTATAAGCAATAATTCCCAACCTGATTCCTCCCCCTTCCTTCAGTATTCCCATAAACTTTAATCTTCTTTTCCTCAAAATATCAAACAATAAATTTTCAGCTAGGTATTTATCAACTTTGTTTATATTCCAAATTATTTTGTCTTTCCATCCTAATGCTAATACAGCTTGTGCTGCTTTTAATATATTTATAACCACTTTTTCCTCATTATTTTTCAGCCCCTTGTCCTTTAAATTTAATGTTACACAATTCTCCCTATTCAGTTGTATATCCTTACCTATTATTCTATAAATCTCAATTTTAACCTTGTCCCAAAATTTTTGAAAAAAAGGGACATTCCCACCACATATGCATATATATGCCTTTAGCCCTGCAACCGTGCCAACACTTTGAGGATATATTTTCTCTAAAAATTGCTAATTGGGAAGGTGTTCTATACCATCGACCAATCAATTTCATTTGTTGTTCTTTTATCCTAGTATTCTTATTTTTCTTTATTTCTTGTATCCATACTTGAATATCCTCCCTTTCTATTTTTAAATCCCTTTCCCAATTTACCTTTAAGCAATCTAGGACTCTAGTCTGATTACCTAACATTCTTCTATGTAGTATACATTTACCCTCATCTAACTTTTTTTTAATGATCTCCTCGAGCGGGGTTGCATTAACCTGATTTGAATTTTTGATTATTTCATGTAGCGAATGGTTTATTCCAACTATGTGTAGCCAGTAGTTCTTACCTATTAAATTAGTAAGTCAGTCTATTCCCCATGGCCTTCCTTGTTCATCAAGGAGATCTCCTAACACTCTATTTCCTTCATTATTTAATCTCTTTAATATTCTCCTTAAATCTTCCCTATTGCTTATGTTCAAACTTTCTAGAGGGCACAGTTTTGGATTTTCTATTTTCATTATTTTTTGCCATTTTCCCCATATTTGATTGTTTAAACTTGTGGGGCCAATCAAATTGCCTTTTACCTTTTGCTCCATGCCACAGGGTTCTCAACAATGAACTGTATTCCATATTACTAATTATTTAATCTTTCTATCCTTACCCATTTTCTCTTACATTCATATTCAAATTCTAAAAATCTATTCATCTGAGTGGCTTCAAAATAATTCTCCAAAGACAGGGCACCCCAACCCCCATCCTCTTGGTGTCCATATAATAATACATTAGTAATTCTAGGTTTCTTACCTCCTGATATCCATTGTTTGATTGCCCCATCTTCTTATTATTCTAATGGGGATTCTTACTGGTATCGTTTGAAATAAATATAAAAATTTGGGTAGTATCATCATTTTGAACATTCTTACTTTTGTTAGCATATTCCATTTTTTACTTGGCCATTTATTCATGTTTATATTTATCTTTTTCCACAACTGATTGTAATTCCCTTGAATAATATTATTCACATTTTTTGATATATATACTCCTAAATACTTCATTTTTTTATCCCTAACTTTAAATCAGTAATAAGTTTTATTTTCCTCTGTTCTTTCCAGTTAGTATTTAAAAACATTATTTCTGATGTATGCATATTTATTGTTAGGCCAGATAACTTCTGAAACATCTCAATTATTTCTACAAGTTTATTTACACATCTGGAGGGCTCCTGTGTTGTTATCAATGCATCATCCGCAAATAGATTCAATTTCAGTTCCTCCTTACCAAATTTATAGCCTTATATTTCTTTTTCATCTCTAATTTCATTTGCTAGTGGCTCTGTTGCTAACACAAATAATAAGGGGGAGAGGGGGCATCCTTGTTTCATTCCACTATTAATCTTAATATTCCTTGAATTATTACCATTTACTATAATTTGGACTTCATTATCTGTATATATATCTATATCTATATCTATCCTTTATTGCATCACTAATTTGATTTCCCAACCCAAACTCAGTACATATTTTATACAAATAATTATGGTTTACCGAGTCAAAAGTCTTATATACATCCAATTTGATTAATGCAATTTTATTATTATGTTGTTTGGCATGATATAATACATTAAAAACATTTCTAATTGGGTCTGCAATTGATCTCCCTTTTATAAATCCATATTGATCTTCACCTATTAACTTTGGTAAAAAACTTTTAATCTGTTTGCCAAAATTTTGGTGAAAATATTATAATCCTGATTACAAAGAGTAATAGGAAGATAAGATTCCGGATTTGCTGGATCCTTCTTGGGTTTCAAAATTAGACTTATTTCTGCTAATTTCCATGTTTTTGGTATTTTCCTTGTACATATTATTTCATTAAATATTTTAGTCATGTACTAACTCAGTTTTTCTTAAATATTTTATAAAAACTGCTAGTAAAGCCATCTGGACCAGGAGATTTAACCCCTTTCAGACCATCAATTACTTTTTCAACTTCTTCACTACTTATTAGAGCGTTCAATTGACCTCTTTTAACTTCATCTAATTTAGACTGAATATTAATTTTCTGATCTATTATCTCCCTTTCACTATATAAATTCCCATAAAAATTCTCCATTATACTCTTAATCCCATCATCATCATATACCAATTCTCCATTGTCCCCCTGCATCTTTACAATACTTTTTTTCTGTTTTCTTCTCTTCAAATATCTTGCCCAGGCTTTCATACTTTTCATATCCCAAGCTTGGAATTCATTCTTAGTATAAAGCAAATTCCTTTTATCAGTGGCCTGATCTAGATTCTCTAACTCCTTTTCCCCCGCATTGTATTTTAGTATTTATCCTTTTATGTATTTGGTATTCTTTCTGCAATGCCTCCACTTCTTATATCAAATTCTGTCTATATAAATATTTATTCTTTTTTATTCCTATCTCTAAATTGATATATTTCCCTCTTATTACTGCCTTAAAGGTATCCCATACCATCTGCATGGCCATCTCTCCAGAAGCATTGATTTCAAAATATGATTGTATTTCCTTAATTATTTCTTGTTTATTTTCTTCTTTCCATGCTACTATGAAATTAAATCATCACTTTTTCAACTGTTGGTATTTCTAAATTCACATAAAGGGGTGCATGGTCTGAAATCCATATCCCTTCTGTTTTAATCTCCCTTATTTGAATAATATTATCTTTTTTAACTATAAAAAAGCCTATATGCGAAAATTTCTTATGCCTAGCAGAGTAATGTGTATTTTCTGGCATGTTTTTATCCAACTTTCATAACCCTCTATCAAATTCCATTTTTCCAAATTTACGCTATTAACTCCCTTCTTAAATTTGCATAAATCAAAATTAAAGTCCCCTCCAACGAATAAATCCCCTTCACAAAAATTTTCTAATTCTGAAAAAACCTTTTTTATATATTTGCTTTGGTTTGTATTGGGTAAGTAGATGCAAGCAAAAGTGACCTTCAGATTCATTAATTTACCCATAATAAATATATACCTCCTCTCTTTATCCTTTAATATTTTATCAGCTTGAAAATTAATATCATATCTAATTAAAATAGCCACTCCTCTGGCTTTATTTGATCCCTCTAGATTCAAACTGTTTATTCCATTTATTATAATTGAAGAGCTTTGTTTTATCCTGTTTTTTATGAGTTTCTTGGAGCATAGGAATATCATTTTTTTTTTCTTTTAACAGCTTATTCAATCTATATCTCTTAACTGGAGTACTCAAACCATTAGAATTTAAAGACAATATATTAATCCCCTTCATCTTATCCTACTCCTTTTTAAATTGCAATTTCCACTCCCCACATCCCATACCTCTTTGCAGCCATTGCCCCTTACCCCTATCAGCCCTCTGGTCCCCCCCCGCTGTCCTGGAGGAAGTGCATAGCAAAAAAAGCCCACCACTATTGCTGATCTTGTTCTTGGGTTGCATTCTTCATATTCGCTCCCCCTCCAACCTATATAGTCAGTGTTACTGTAATTCTCCCTAGTAAATTAATACTCAGAACCTAATGCCATATATTGTTTAAATATCGTTCAAGACATAATCATATTGAATCCAACCATATCCACCTATCCCTTCCCCTCCCTAAAACAAAAATCAAAATTAAATAAACCTTCCTAATCCAGCATCTATTCCCCATTATCAGTATTCTAAATTATTTCCCCCGTAATACAAAATTCTATCTATTTCCAAACTAATTTATAACCATTTATTCTTTTCCCTAAATACTCCTAATGGTGTCCCACATTTTCAATTATTTAGAATTTTCCAGTTCTTCAGTATTTCAGTTATTGCCAAGTTCAAAATGTAATGTAGCTCTTTAATACTGGCATTTCTCTGCCCTTCCCCTCGAATGGCGGACGCGAGTGGCAGCTCGGAGTGAAGCTCCGTAATGGAGCAGCCCCGGGCTGCCTCCTGCAGGAATCCAGCCGCCTCTTTTGTCACCTGGAGGTGGCTAAAGACCCCCCGGTACAGGGGGTCCGGAAGCGGTCTGAAGGGTACCCCATAACTGGTGTGCAGCTCTGCTCTGCCTGGATGGGAGAGCAGCAGGCATCAGGGGGTCGAAGGACCTTGACGACGGATCCAGAGGGACGCTGCAGGAGCGGCACAAGCACCGCCGAACGAGTTTTTTAAAAGGAGCAACAATGAAATTACCAAAGAAAGAAAACTTTAACCTGTCTCATTCCCTGCTTCCGTGAAAACCACAGTGATTATGGCTTGCTACGGGATGCAGGAGTGATGGGGGAAGGACCCGGAGAAGTAAAGCTAGCAGCGTGAGTTTTGGCTTTATGGCTGTAAGAACTCAGAGTTTCTTAAAGGGGGGGGCTGACATTGAGGGAAAGAGATTGGGAAGACGTGGAGGAATGAGCTGTTTGTTCCTTTAAATTTCTGGACTTTAAATTTTTCTGACTTTTAAATATCTTAAATTGGCGTAATAAGACTGTTTACAAAATTGGGCATTTTTAACAATTATTATAATTCAGATAATGGAAGAAAGAGTTTGGACTGGGCAATGCAAATAAATAATGATGCGAGTTTTGAGCTTCAGGACCAGGACTGATAAATTTTGAAATTATGAAAACATGAGAGCACCCTCCTGCTTCTTCTTTTTTGATCCTTGATTGTTGTGAATATAAGAGTGAGTCGGTAATAAGACTTAGAATCGGAGGCTACAAAAGTGTATATCCCCCTGGAATAAGTGACTTTGCATATGGGAAAGCTACTACAAATGGAAAAGAACAGGATGAACTGCAGTCCCACTCATGATGGCGAGGCATCTTGGAACTCTAAAGCGACAATAACAGACGTTGAAATATATTAAACATTTGAGATGAGTTCTGGGATGTGCTAGAAGTGTGTGGGGAAGTAAAGCAAAGCAGTTAACTTGGGTAAAAAAAGGGGGGGCTTTATAGTATGATAGAGTTACTAGCTTGATAGATGAAGGGAGTGCTGTGGATGTAGCATATCTCGATTTCAGTAAGGCCTTTGACAAAGTTCCCCATGACATTCTTGCAACGAAGCTAGTAAAATGTGGGCTGGACAGGGCTACCGTTAGTTGGATTTGTAATTGGTTGACCGACCGAACCCAAAGGGTGATCACGAATGGCTGCTTTTCGTCCTGGAGAGAAGTGACTAGCGGGGTGCCACAGGGTTCTGTCCTAGGCCCAGTGCTGTTCAATATTTTTATCAATGACTTGGATGAAGGAATAGAGGGCATGCTGATCAAATTTGCAGATGACACCAAATTGGGAGGGGTTGCTAATACGCCAGAGGACAGGATCAAAATTCAAAATGACCTGGATAGATTGGAGAGCTGGGCCAGGGCGAACAAAATGAAATTCAACAGAGAGAAATGTAAGGTCCTACACTTAGGCAGAAATAATGGAATCCACAAATATAGGATGGGGGACACGTGGCTGGATAGCAGTACGTGTGAAAGGGATCTAGGTGTCTTCATAGACCACAAGCTGAACATGAGTCAGCAGTGTGATGCGGCAGCCAAGAAAGCCAATGCAATTCTTGGCTGCATCAATAGGAGTATGGTGTCTAGATCGAGGGAGGTACTGGTACCACTCTACTCTGCTTTGGTTAGACCCCATCTTGAATACTGTGTCCAGTTCTGGGCACCCCAATTCAAGAAGGATATTGACAAGCTGGAGCAAGTCCAGAGGAGGGGGACCAAAATGGTGAGAGGCCTGGAAGCCATGCCCTATGAGGATAGACTTAGAGAGCTGGGTATGTTTAGTCTGCAGAAGAGGAGGTTAAGAGGGGACATGATAGCCATGTTTAAATATTTGAAGGGATGCCACGTAGAAGAGGGAGGGGACTTGTTTTCTGGTGCTCCAGAGACCAGGACAAGGAGCAATGGATTCAAGCTGCAGGAAAGGAGATTCCACCTGAACCTCAGGAAGAACTTCCTGACAGTCAGGGCTGTCCGGCAGTGGAATCTGCTGCCTCGGAGTGTAGTGGAGTCTCCTTCCTTGGAGGTTTTTAAGCAGAGGCTTGATGGCCATCTGTCGGGATTGATTTGAGGGTGTTCCTGCATGGCAGGGGGTTGGACTGGATGGCCTGTGTGGTCTCTTCCAACTCTGAATTTCTATGATTCTATGATTCTATAGTATGGAAACGTGTACTAGTTCAATGAGATATTTTAACAAGGAACAGTTGAAAGAGAGTGGGGAGTCTATGTTGGGCATTTGTAATCCTACCCCGGATGGCAGGGAGGTTCGGAACTTAAAAATGACAGTAAGAGTTCAGAAATAGATTTGTGAAGAGTTCTGGGCTATAGTCTTGCCGGTGGGGTAGGGAAAGAGGGAAGCATTAGAGAAACCAATTGGGGGTTTTTTTGTCTGTTGTTTGTGAGTTGTGCATGGACTCCCTGGATATTATGGCTACAGATCAGCAACACAAGGTCAACGTTATGAAACAGACTCTCTCCCTATGTGGCTGTCCGGAAGTAAAGCGGCGACGAGACGACGGGGGGAAAAAAAACTGCAAGTGAACTCTGGGTAGCTGGGTTGGGAAAGGAGGGAAAAGGAAAGGAAAGGAATGATTTTTGGTGGTAGATGACATATACAGATGAATGTAAACTATTTAAGCAGCAAGTAAGGGTAAAGGGGGTTATAGAATGGATATGTGTATTTGTTTAATAAGATATCTGAATGGTATGAAAGATGTTGGGGAATCAGCTTTGGGTGTAACCCCATGTATGGGGGTGGGATGGCTCAGAGCTTTCAAGCGACAATAAGAGTACATAGAAATATCTTGACAACATTTTGAGGAGAGTTCTGGGCTAAAGTCTCATCTCTGGACGAGGGGCGGAGGTTTGTGGTCTGGGTTCAGATACCCTGGGAAGCTATGGATGTAGAGGGCGTGAATGGGAAGTGGGAGGGAACTCGTTTGCAGCTTTGCTTTCCCCCCATTCCTGGGGGTGAACCGGCCTATACTCGCAAGCGACGATAAACGACGAGGGAATAATGAATATGAGTTGGGCCGGGGAATCCCTTAGGGGAGGGGGAAAAAGAGGAGTTAAGATGTGAGGTCCTGATTGAAATGAAAGAACAGATATTTTAAATAGTTCAATAGAATATATAAAAACCCATATTAATAAATTAGAATATGTTAAAGATAGGAAAAGTGAGCAAGAGGCAATAGTAAAACAGCTCAGAACGTTGGTAATATAGTATTACATTCTAAAGGTAAACAGGGAGGAAGAAGGAAGGCCAGAATCGCGTATTAACTGGGAATCTATCAGTGGACAGGACATATTAAGGAGCGTTGAATGTCAATTAGAAAACATGTATACATCAGGGAAAAGCGTGTGAGAAGCTAGCTCTAGCAGGGGGAAATAACAATGTAATGTGGTTCGGAAATGAGATCGTGTGGGCTTTGGGGGGCGGGGACTGAGACAGGATGGAAGAACATAAATATTTCATGATAAGATTTGATATAAAATATTGTTTGTTTTATATTTGGAAACTAATAAAAATTATTATAAAAAAAAATACTGGCATTTCTCTAACGCCATTTTACTTTTCTTTTGATCTTCTTAGTCTCCTATCCCTGCCTTTTTTCCTAACATCCTTAGCTCTCCTTTCGAGGTCACTCCTTGCTCCTTTGTCTTCATCCTCATGGGTCCGATCATTCCTAGAGTCTCTTCCTCCCTCCTTTGCAATTCCCAGCTGGTCGAACAGCTCCTGGCCTTCTTCCAAGTTTCTTGCTCTCAGTACCTTGCCATCTTTAAATACAATTATTGCTGTAATTGTATGTGAACTTCTGGCCAGCATCATTCAAACAAGTTATTATTGGTCTCAAATGTTCTCTCTGTTTTTTTGTCTTCAGGGATATGTCAGGAAATGCTTTCACTTTTGTCCCCTTAAATTCTAAGCTAGGTACAGCGCTCAGTGTCTTGAAAACAAGGTCTTTAGTTTTTTCCCTGAGAAATAGCATAGTGATGTCAGAATTACATCCAAAGCCACAATGTGTTTGCTGTATATCATCAAGTTGTAAATTTATTCCATAATCCTTCCACCAAGATGTTAAAGTCTCAATTAGCTCTGCTGACCTAATGTTTGTTGGAAAGTTGATAAGCTTCAGATTCCTTAGGCGCTGCCTATCCTCCCCAGACACTAATCTTTGCTCAAGGACAGCCAGATGTTTTTTCAATTCAGAGATCTCTTTACTGTTCTGTATGGCTGCCTCCTGTGCATCATTTGCTGTTTTGTTAATTTGTCTTAAATCTTGACTAAATTGCTGAACAGTCAAATTAACATTCTGAAAAGCCTCCAAAAGTTTATCCAACTTGTTCTCTATTGTATCCATTTTATTATTTAATCCAGACACCTCAGCTTTCACTTGCAAACTTACCTCTGCCGGTTCACTTGCCATTTCTGCCTCAACTAGCAGTTCGCAGCAGTATGATCGGAGAGTTTAGCTTTCTTTGATGTCCTTTTACAGTTCCAATGAAGATAAAGCTTCCTTTGCTTGTCTAGCTTTCACAAATTTCACAGCATTTGCTCCTTTCAATTTAATTACTTGAAGAGATAAAGAAAGGTTGTTTTTTATTTATGATTGGAGGAGAAAGATCCAAAGGCGTCTAAATCTTCTCCTGGCTCATGCGCAACTGTCATTTCGAACACTTTTCCCCTTTTTTTTTTTGGTCTTACATCCTGTTAGACCACTCTTATGTTATTGTTGTTTTTTGTCACCTTTCCCTGTTTAATCAGGGTATTCAGTACTAATGATGACCAGCTGCTGTGATTTTCAATAATTATTTTAACCTTTATAAGTTTACATTATTATAATGTCGCCATATCTCCTTTTTAGGTATCTAGTTATTGGCTCCCACTCTGTTTCATATATCTCCTTTTTTTTCCTCCTTAAGCAATTTTGATAATTTATCACAGTTTTTCATCTCGTTGAGCTTCATGATCCATTCATCAGGTTCTGGAATTTGCCGACTTTTCCAATATTTTGCATAGACAATTCTAGCAGAGGTAATCATATATAATATTATTTTCCATCTATTTTTCATGATTAAATGTTCTGCTTTTGGATGATGTTAAATAAATAGAGTTCAAGGGAAGTGGTATATTGATCTCTAACATATCTGACATGATTTTGTTGATACTGTTCCAAAATCTTTTTGCTTTTGTACACGTCCACCACATGTGGTAAAATGTTCCCTCTTCTTCTGTACATTTCCAACATTCCTTCTGTCCTGTTTTATACATCTTATTTAATTTGGATGGACTCAAGTACCATCTATGAAACATTTTCAGGTAGTTTTCTTTAAGATTTTGGGTTGATGTAAATTTTTGTGTTCTTCTCCAACTATTTTCCCAATTTTCCAATTGTATTGTTTTGCCAGTGTTTGATACCCATTTAATCATTGTTTCTTTTATAGTTTCTGTTTCCATTTCACTATTTGATAGAAATTTGAGATGTCAGATGTGTTGGTTTTTCAAAAATAGCCACTACAAATTCATTTTTCTCTGATTTGGAAAGAAATTCCTCTAGCTTCATGTCCATTTTAAATCTCTCTTTGAGTTGCATATATAAGAACCATTGACTGGGGAACCCGTCTTCCTTGATTTTAGTCTAAAATTTTCAGCTTCAATTATGATGTCTTTATAATGGATCCATTTTTCCTGAAGTGTTTTCCATCTCCCAAAGAGTGCTTCATGGAGAGAAACCCGTTGTGGAATTTTTTGTAAGTCTTAGTCTTGATTTTTTTCCAGATTTCCAATAATGATTTTCTTATGTAATGGTTCGAAAAATTTTTATCGGCTCTTTCTTTTCCATACCACAGGTATGTGTGCTATCTGAATTTGTTATCTGAACCTTCAAGTTTTAAAATTCGATCATTTTTAAGGGTTATCCAGTCATGATAGCCCTGCTGCGTAGTAATACAACTTCAAATCTGGAAGGCCACCTCCTCCTCTCTCTTTCTTTTCCATTAATATTCTCCACTTGATTCTCAGTTTTTTCCCTTCCCATATAAATTTAGTGATCTCCTTTTGGCAAGTTTTAAAGAATTTATCGTTTATGATTATGAGAAGGTTCTGGAAGAGGAAGTTTAACTCGGGGAGGACATTCATTTTTATTGCTGCAATCCGACCTAATAATGATAATTTCAATTTGTTCCATGTTTATATTTCTTTATTAATCTCTCTCCAAACTTTCATGTAATTATTTTCAAAAAGTTCTGTGTTATGTTTGGTTATCCATATTCCTAAGTATTTTATTTTCTTGTCGATAGTGTAGCCTGAGATGTCTAAAAGTTCTTTTTCTTCTTTTTCTCGAAGATTTTTTGTAAGTACTTTAGTTTTGTCTTTTGTTTTTAACCTAGCAATTTCTTCAGATCTGTCCAATTTCTCCATTAGTTTTCCAATACTTTGTTTGCGATCTTCCAGAAAGATTACCAGATTGTCCGTATATGCTTTTAATCTATATTCCTGTCCTTTTATCTTTATTCCTCTTATCTGAAGCTCTTCTCTGATTTCCGTGGTTAGAACTTCTAGTGTTAGTATGAATAACAGTGGTCAGATAGGACATCTTTGTCTTGTCCCTTTCTTTATACTTAAGGGTTTTGTTTTCACTCCATTTATGATCAGTGATATGGTTTGTTCGCTGTAAATTTGTTGAACCCGTCCAGTAAATCTAGTTCCGCAATCCATACTATGTAAGATCTCTATCATGAAGTCCCAATAAATGTTATCAAATGCTTTTTCGAAATCTATGAAAATCATCGCCAGTTTTTTTATTATGTTTTTCAAAATATTCCACCATAGTCACCACAGATCTAATGTTGTTTCTTAGTAATCTTGGTAAGAACTCATTTTGATCATCATGGACTGACACCTGTAATTTTTTTTTTATCTTTCTGCTAAAATTGGATCGAAAATTTTATAATCAATATTGAGTTGAGAGATAGGTCTGTAATTTCCAGGGTCCTTTAAGTCTTTTCCTTCCTTAGGAGTTAGGATTATATTGGCCTCATTCCATGTTTCTGGTTTGCCTTTTGTTATTATTTCATTAAATGTCATATAAAGGGGCAGTGTCCGTTCTTCTTCCAGAAGCTTATAATATGCTGCAGAAAAACCATCTTGCCCTAGTGCTTTCAAAGTTTTTACCTTCTGTAATGCAGAGGAGATTTCTGCCACTATAAAGTATTTATTTTTTGATCTTCTGATAGTTTTTTTATGTTTTTCATGTCTAGGTATTCTGTTCTGTTCTGGTTTCCGCAGGCTTCAGGTGATTATACAATTTGGAGTAATATCTATTGAATGTTTTTTGAATTGATGCTTGATCTGTAAATATCTTTTCTCCTTTCCTTACTTCTGTTATCTGTCTCTTTTTAGCTTCTTTTCTTAATTTGCAGGCCAACCATCTTCCAGGTTTGTTTGCTCTTTCAAACTGATTCTGCTTGATTCTTTTAATTTTTTTCTCTAATTGAATGGCATTTTCAGCTCTCAGTTGTTTCTTTTTGCAGGCTTTAATTTGTTATGTCATTTCTTAGTGCTTCTTCTTTGTACTGTAATTTATTCTGGATTTCTGTATACTTTTGTTGTTGAGTCTGTTTCCACTCTGATCCCCATTTAATTAAATGACCTCTGATTACTGCCTTGCTGGCATCCCATATAGTCTTCATTGGAGTGTCTTTTATTGTATTTTCCGCAAAGTAATGTTTCAGTATTTGTTTAGCTTGTTTTAAGTATTCATTCTTCTGAAGTAATGAGTCATTTAATTTCCAGTTCCACTTTTTCTTTTTAGTTTGTAATTTAAGTTGCATTGGGTTATGATCTGAAATAAATTTTGGTAGAATTTCCATTTCTTTGACTAACGTATGTAGACGTTTTGAAATTAGGAACATATCTATTCTGGACATCAACTTATGTGCGTCTGAATAGAGAGTAAATCCTTTTGAATTTCTATACTTACAACTCCAAACATCCAGTAATGTGAAGGTGTTCATCATATTAAAAAAGCTTTTAGGAAGCTTACCTTGTGATTTTTTACCTGGTTTTTGTGATGTTCTGTCAATAGTTGGGTTTAAAACTGCATTCATGTCTCCCAGCAGAAGAATGTTTCCTTGATGTTTTTCTTGGGTATATTTCACCAGCTCCATTTCCAATTTCTTGAAAAATTTGTCTTTGTTTTCGATGGGGGTGTAAACGCCAACTGCAAGAATCTTAAAGTCCAGAAAATTGATTTCTACTCCTATATAATGCCCTTGTAAATCCACAAAAATTTCTTCTGATTGAAATTTTGAGTTTACATACATCACCACTCTCCTCTTCTTTTTCTGGAATGTTGAGGCATAGAGTTTTCCCAATTTTGGATTTCTTAAGTATTTGATATCAGCATCTCATATTTTTATTTCCTGTAGACAGATTAGATCCAATATCTTTTTTTTCCAAATAATGAAATATTTGCCTCCTTTTATATTTAGAATTTATTCCTTTTATGTTCCAAGATTGAAAAGTGATGACCATTTTTCCTCCCCCTCCTCCACTAGTTTACTTCTTATGTTTCTGTTCTATTGTTCTATTGTTGAATTCAGAATTTGGTTCTTCCTCCTCTAATTCCTCCTCTTCTTGCTCAGGTTCACTATCTTTAGGCTCTTGGTTGTCTCCTGATGTTGTTTCACCCTCCTGCCCTGGTTTTTCTTGGGGATTTAAGTCCGTTTCTAGTTGCCCAATGTCTTTTCTTATTTTTTCATGTAACTCTTTGGCTTTGTCTGGCGTGGTTACTTTGTGCCATCTTTGTTTGTAGAAGACTGAGATTCCCTTAATTCTCTCCCATTTAAAATTTATCTTATGTTTTTGTAAAAATTGTGTAAGATATTTGTACTCTTGTCTTTTTTTCAATATTGAGTAAGGTATGTCTTTGAAAATTTTTATCTCCTTATTATCTATCATCAATTTGTACTCATAGTTCTTTTGAAGAATTTATCCCTAATTGTGATTTAGTAAAGCAAACTATAATGTCTCTTGGCCAGTTTTTTTCCTTTGCAAGTTTTGAATTCAATGTGAAGAGCTTATCAATGTCCTCTTCCAATTTATCTTCTGTGATTCTATAAGACACTAATACTGGTATAATTTTCTCATATAAGCTCTCTTTTGTTGAATCTGGGATTCCCCACAGTTTCAGGCATTTTTCATGGTATTGTAATTCTTGTATGCTTCTTGATGCTTCTTGATGGTGTTGAGTCTCTTTAGATAATTTGTAATCTAATTCCATTTGTTTTGTCCTACTGTTTAACCTTGTTACATCAGTCTTTATTGTTGAGATGTCTTTATTAACCTTTTCTATTTTTTTTATTTATACAATCCATTTCTTTTTTTATGTCCATTTTTACCTCAGCATTTACTTCTTTCATTTCTTGTCTAATTTTTTATCTTATTTCTTGTTTGATATCCTGTCTGAAGTTTTTAAATTTATCTAACAGAGAGGAAATGTCTGTTAGACCTGTTGATTGGCTGGTTGTAGGATTAGGTGGAATATCTACTGACGTCCTTTTTCCTGTAGAGATTTAGGGTATCATTTTTGCTTCAGCTTGTAGAGTCACTTTCCTGGTTTACATTCTGGAAGTGGGCTCTATTTGCTTCTTACAGAGTTTATTGTTGTAATTGTATGCCTCCTGGCAACACTAGATGGCAGCTTTTGGCTGTGTTGGAAGATCTTTCTTCAGATTTATTTATTTATTTGTTTGTTACAGTCCAGCTGTGTTTTTAACTGGCCTTTAACTTAATCCACTTGGCCTTGAATAGGCAGCAGCTTATAGTTCCCGGAGATTGTTTATTATTTCAAAATGACAGAGCAACTTTCTCTCTGTCCTTTTGCTCCAGGAAAATCCAACAAAACTGTGCCAGCTATAATCACCATTAAATAATATCAATTCATTTAGAATACTCCAGTTTTTACTTTCTTAGCAATAATCTATATGAAATAAATGGTTAGTTTTATACTGATGCTTATGTAAATATCACAGTTGAAATAAATAAAGAATTAGATGTGGGTATATGATATAGTTAATGGGTTATAATACTCTAAATTTCAATTTACTTTCTATATTCCCCAATTAATGCTTCAAGTCTTCTAGCTGACTGTTTTACAATTGATATTAATTCCAAGATGACAGTTTTCATCACACTGTGAAAGAAGAATTATAAAATTATCTAAATTGTTTTATATCAGTCTAATATATATCTTACTTCATTCATTAAGCTCATAACCTCAGAACAACAAATTAAAGTTCAACAAAATAGAATTCAGTGTAAAAAGTTCAGAAGGTAGAGTTCTTTACTGCAAAATACTATAAGACCCTTGAACAGGAAATAGCAATACCCCTCCAAAGTACAATCAATGAAGTAATAACAGAAGGAACACCAGATACATGGAAAGAAGCTAATGTTGTGTTACTTCTGAAAGAGGGTAGAGATCTAACGGATGTGAAAAATTATCATCCAATATCACTTCTAAATATAGACTATAAGATTTTTGCTTCAATTTTGGCAGCAAGACTAAAGAAAGCTTTGGAGGAGATAATTGATGACGATCAGAATGGATTTCTACCCAAAAGATCATTAAAAAATAACATATGGACGGTTCTAGATATAATCGAATATTATGAGAAACATAACGAACAGAAGTTTGCAATGGTGTTTGTGGATGCTGAGAAAGCTTTTGACATGATCAGTTGGACATTTATGAAGACGTTGATTAGGCAGATGCAAGCAGGAAATAAGTTTATTTCGTGGATTGAATCAATATATAATCAACAACAGGCTAGACTGATCATAAACGGAGAAAAAACAAAACCGATAGAACTGCATAGAGGGACAAGACAAGGATGTCCTCTATCACCTCTTTTGTTTATTTTGACAATGGAGATACTTAATGCTATAAGAGAAAACAAATTTATAAGAGGAGTACAGGTCAAGAAATATCAATATATGCTAAAAGCATTTGCAGAAGATTTGGTCTTGTTTTTGGATGATCCAAGGAGAAGCATTGAAGAAGTAATAAAAACAATTCAAGACTAAGGAGAAGTCTCAGGGTTCCGGGTCAACAAGGATAAAACAGTATTGTTAATGAAAAATATGACAAATAAAGAAGAGATGGATATAGTCCAAACAACAGGATTCAATAGAGCTCAAAAGACAAAGTCCTTGGGTGTCTGGATAGCTAAAAGGAACAATGAATTATTTCAAAATAACTATGACAAAAATGGAAAGAAATAACAAAAGACTTGGAAAACTGGACTTCCAAGTGCTTATCATTAATGGGGAGAACTGCTGCAATAAAGATGACTGTACTTACAAAAATGAATTTTTTTGTTTCAAAATCTTCCTATAATAATAAATAATAAACCGTTTCTACAATGGAAGAAGGAATTAACTAAATTCATATGGCAAGGGAAAAAACCAAGAATAAAATGGAAGATTCTGACGAATCATAAGGGTAGAGGCAGTATGGGAGTACCAGATTTTCAGCTGTACTACAGAGCAACGGCTTTTACTTGGATAAAAGATTGGATAGATTTGCACGATACAGGAATGTTGGCTTTGGAAGGGGCAGATTTAAGGATGGGTTGGCATGCCTATATGTTCTACGATAAAGCAAGAATTGATAAAGATTTCATGCACCACTATATTAGGAAGTCTCTTTTGATGACTTGGAATATTTACAAGAGTAGGAACATAAGGCAACTTCCCAAGTGGATCTCTCCCCAAGAAACTTTTTTTGGCAGATGGACTGAAACAGGCAAATGGCTTAGATATGAAGATATACTAGAAAACTCAATTTCAAATAACCACAAGATCAAAATAAGAGAAAGGTTGGAGTCCGAGGGAATAATATTAAGCTGGTTTCCATACAGACAGTTAACTGAGAGATTTCAAATGGACTTAAAGACATATGGAATAGAAACAGGAGAGATAACAGGAATGATTAAGCACATATTTGAGAATTCTCCTTATTTATTATCTTTAATACATCAGGAACTATTGCGACAAGATAGACAAGAGGAAACAATTAAATCAACAATGATTTTTATGGGCTCAGAATATAGGACATCCAATTCAATTAGACTTCTGGGAGGAAAATTGGAAAAATTACAATTGCCCAGAATCTGAAAGAGAATTACTATAAATTGTTCCATAGATGGTATATGACACCTGATAAACTAAAGAAGATATATAACACCAGCACTGGAATGTGTTGGAAATGCCAGAAAGAGGTCGGTACGATATACCACATGTGGTGGACATGTCCTAAGGCTAAAAGATAATGGACTCAAGTACATAATAAAATCTGCAATCTATTGAAAGTACAATTTGTGAAAATACCAGAACTTTATTTGTTAAATATGACAAATGTACTTGTTGACACGGATATTAAGAGACATTGGAGAATAATTCTTTACATGATAACGACTGTTAGGATAGAATACACTAAGCTATGGAAAACCCAACAGATACCAACAGTAGAACAATGGTGGGGAACATTTGTAGACACTAAAAATGCAGATATTTTGTCCCAGACGCTGAAAGGGAAATCAAAAGAGGACATAAAAAAAGAGTGGCAGATAGTAATGGGGAACAGTTGGTCATAGAGGCTTTAATAAACGATTTATGGTTGTAAGCGTCAGTTGGGGAAATACAAAGTTAAACCATTACTTTAAATGGACTGTTTCTTTTGTTGAAATTATATAATAGACTGAAATTGACTTGAATGCAAGAGCCGTCATGTAATAGTACAACTGAAATGTGCTACTTAACTATATGGAGTTATTAAGTGATAACTGGAAATGTACTCTACATCAGTGTGGAAGATCAATATTATGTCATTTACAATTACAGTAAGAATTGTTGCTTTTATACCTGAAATTGAATAAAATGATTTTAAAAAAAAGTTCAGAAGGTAGAGTTCAATGAAAATAAAAATCAATAGCATCAACAGTTGTATGTGTGTAATGCTATAATATTATAATACTATAATAACCCCTAAGATAAGAAAAAAGAAATATTTAAAATTATTTCATGATATTCAAATACAGTTCTACTAAGAACTATTTGTAAATAACAATGAAATTTTATCTCAAATACTCTCTTCTTCTGTCAGCAGTCTTCGCACTTTTCTTTCTGTCTCTGTCTTCGTCTCAGTCTCTGTTTCTGTCTTCATCAGTTCAGGGACAAATACAGTCCGGTTTATTAGTCTTGTTTTAGCTCTTTTTCACGGTTCTTCCTTATGATCTTTACAGTCCTATTATGCCTTCAGACTTTCTTTTAAATCCTCCTAGACGTTCTTAACAAAATTTATTTTGAAGTTGTCTCTTCAACAAGCTTCGCTGTTGTTAGCGAGTTCCAGCTTTAGTTAGGATATGTCTATAGTTATAATCCACGAATGTTCCACAAAAATCTATATGAAAGTTCATCTGATCTTACCCAAGTGTAGTAATAAGTTCAAACTGCAATTGGTCGGGGGGGACCGGCATCTAAAACTCATCTCTGCGTAGAAGTCTTCTTGACAATCAACGTAAGAGTTCAGTCAAATCAAACATTTCAGAGAAACAGTGTCTCCCCCCTTTTTCTTTATTTCTTCTTTGAAGCTAATACATACAATCTACAATCGAATTCCTCAGCGAGCTCAGCAAGGTCTATTGTAAGCAAGAGAGTCGTCTCAGTAAGTTGTTCTGTCCTGTTTGTGAGCTGAAGCTGGGTTTATTGCCATTATAATAGAACAGTGCCAAATTTTACTTACAAATATGTTGAGCGAGATTGGTGGTCCATTTATGAAGAGGTGGCACATCTTCAAAAGATGAGCTTAGATTTTTCTTTCTTCACTCGAAAGCAAATTTGTTTTAAAAAAAATCTTCAGTGACGATCATGCTGCTTCACACGGTGGTCAAATGTGGTTGTGGATGCTCTTTGACCCCTCACAGCCTCAAAGAGGGGCTGGAGAGTTTTGGATCCCCAGCGAGCCTTCTCAGCACCCCCTTTACCAGGGGGTAGTCAGCTGATAAAATTTTGCCAGCTATACCGCATCTGGTGGCAGTGGGTGACCAGCGATCATCACTCCATTGCTAGTCTCAGCACCATGAAGACTGGAAGTCAAAAAAAATCTTTATTTTTGATGGGGATATACACTCCAACAGTAAGCAGTCTGAAATCCTGAAGATTTATTTTAAGACTGATGTAATAGCCATCCAGATCACAAAATATCTCTTCTATATTCTTCTCTTCTACACTGTACTTTGGGTACAGTGTAGATCATCACTGTCCTCACTATGTATATCGTCACTACTCTTTTCTTCTTTTCATATGCTGCAATAAAACAATTGCCTAATTTAGGGCTCCTTGGGTATTTTGTGTCTCTATCTCAAATTAGAATTTCTTGCAGGCAAATTATATCAAGTTTGGATCTTTATAAATAGTGGAATATGTGTCTTCTTTTATGCATGGAGTTAAGTTCTTTAACATTTCAAGAAAGGATCTTTAAGATCATTTCTGGATTATGTTGTAACTATATGTGTGTGTCTGTGTGTATACACATATTCCATTTTGTGACCTTTAATTACAATTAATTTGAATTTCTTTGATTTCTTTTTCTTCTGTCTCTTGTCCTAACTCTTCATCATCTTCTGTGTCTTCTTTAAGCCCTTATTTGAGATCTTGTCTTCTAATAAATTATTCTTTTCATTATCTATGTTTCTATTTGGGATCTTTTCTTCGGGCTCTGTTGTTTTTTCTAATTCCTTCTTGAATTTCTCCCAAATGTCTTTTCTTTTAACAAGGGAATTAATTTTAAATCTTTTCTGGCAATAGGGAAAGGAGAGATTTTAAATTCTATTCCATTTATAATTTATTTGATTTTTCAATGATAATTGTGTTAAAAATTTGTCTTCTCTTCAGAATCTGGATTGGGATTCCTTAGAAATTCTAATTTCTCTGCCTTCATTTGTTAATATATTCTTGTAGGGTTTTTTGTGGTATGATTTCTTTTGTTCATGTTTTTGTAAAAGATATTACCACCTCCCTACAGAGATTCTTCTTCTCTTTGGCAACCTTAGAATTTATTCAGAAGATTTTGTCTGTGTCAGCTTTTAGTCTCACTTCAGTCAATTTGTATACTTTGAGAGAGCTGATAATGTCGTTTGGTATAGAAATCTTCCTCTTGGGATTAAATAATTCCCCTCAGTTTGCGTCAATGATCTCTGTCTCACTTTTTAAGTCCCAAATTCAAGGTTTGTTTTTCAATTCAATTGGCGCTCAATATTTAATTCTAAGCTCAAACTCAACACAGTTTCTGACCCAGATTTAGTTTTGCTTTAATTTTTCCTCTGCTGGGTTGTCTTATACTCACAGTTTTTTCTACCACTCATTTTACTTCACTCCTCACTGTCTCAGAGCACTTGCCAATGGTTCAGAAAGGCAATTTCTCCTAGCTGCTTCTTTGTAACTGTCCACAGAATTATTATTGATGAAGTTATGCTCTCTCCAAGTTTAGGTAAGTAGTCGAGTTCTTTATCTGTTGAATTTTATCACGTACACATTTTTAAAAAGGCTTTTTTAAAAAATATATTTTTATTGAAAATTTCAACGCATAAAAAACAGTGGATATGCCCCATTGACAGATATATCACACCCTCCACCCTTTCCATATTATTTATCTCCAGTTGAGTCTTCTTTGCTTCCATTTACAAAAAAAAAAAAAAAATAACAATTACATTTCCATTTACAGAAGAGAAAAGCAATTACATTATCTCTTTCTTTGGTTTCATGTACCTTTATATTTTTTATCCAATCTAAAACTCCTTTCCATTCCCTTTCAATGTTCTGGATTGATTGATTTTTCAGTGAAAATGCTAACTTTTCTGTCTCTACCATAGCCAGAACTTTAATCTCCATTCTCCTAAATCAATAGTTTTTCTTTCTTTCCAATGTTACACATATATCAACCTTGCAGCGGTTATCAAATATAACAATATTTTCTGGTGACTTCTAATCTCCCTTTGTTGTCCTAACATATTTAACAAATAAAATTCTGGTATCATTTCAAAGTTCATTTTGCAAATTCTTTGAATTTCATAATGGATCCCCTTCCAGAACTTTCTTGCCCTTCCACAAGTCCACCATATATGAAAAAAGGACTGAATCTTTTCATCACACTTCCTACATTTTGCATTCCCATTTTAGTTATTTTTTTTTAATCTTTGTGGGGTCATATACTATCTATGTATCTTGTAAAAATTTTCTCTTAAATTTAAGTTTGGTGTAAATTTTATATCAGTTTTCCATACTTTCTCCCAAACTTTTAGTTCGATCAGGTGTCCCACATTCTGAGCCTATTTAACCATTGTATCTTTAACTACTTCTGGTTCCATTTCTCTTTTCAATAATAGTTTATAGAGTTTTGAAATTCTCTTATTTTGTTTTCCTTTTATCAATAAATCCAATTCATTCTCTTTTATCTCAAATCTGTACAGTTTTTGATCAGTTTTAAACCTTTCTTTTAGTTGTCGCCATGGGAACCAATTTAACTCATACCCATCAGCCTTTAATTCTTCTACTGTACACGTTCTTGGTTTATCCTCTTCCCATCTCAATATGTCTTGATATGTTAATAAATTTCCTTCTTTTGTTGGAGCAATTTTATATGCTTCTTGTGGTGAAGTCCATGTTGGAAGATTTGTATAATATTTCCGCTTTATTTGTAGCCAAACCTTTAACACCGTCTTCTGGATGCAATTATTGTTGAACACTTTATTCACTGCTAATCTATCATAACATAAATATCCATGCCATCCGAATCTATTATTTATTTCTTCCAAATCTTTCATGGTTATTCTCTCTAATTGAATCCAGTCTTTAATCCAATCTAGGCAGCATACGTAATAATAAATTTTCAATGATGGAAGATCAAATCCTCCTCTTTCTTTTGCATCCTGAAGCATTTTAAATCTTATCCTTGGCTTTTTCCCTTGCCAGATAAACTTTTGAAGATCCTTTTCCTATTCTTTAAATACTTTCTCTTCTCCCTATTATTGGTAAATTCTGAAAGAGGAACCTAAGTTTTGACAGTAAGGACATTTTGAAAACATTTATTCTTCTCAGAAGAGATAAATTTAAGCTTTTCCATTTTCCCATATCATTTTAATCTCTTTCCATATCTTCAAATAATTGTTGTTGCATGATTCTTGGTTCCTTTTTGTTAACATAATTCCTAAGTATCTTGTTTTCTTAGTTAATTGACATCCAGATCTACTATCCAGATCAGCTTGTTCTTTTTTAGTCATATTCAGTGTCATCATCATTGTCTTTTCCTTATTTTTCTTATATTCTGCCACTTGAGCATATCTTTGCAAAGTTTCCATCAACGCCTGAATAAATTCTTGTAGATGCTCTAGAAATATAATTACATCATCTGCGAAAGCTTTAATTTCAGTTCCTTTTTCCTTATTTTCAGGCCTCTTATCTGTGAATCCTCGCTTATTGTATTCAACAGTACTTCCAAAACAGCTATAAATAATAATGGTGATAATGGGCACCCTTGCCATACCCCTTTGTTTATTACAAAGCTTGTTGAAATATCTCCATTAATTATTAATCTCGCAGATTGTTCTTGATAGATCATCTCAATCCATTTACAAAAGTCTTCTCCCATGTCATATTCTCTCAATACCCGATGGATGAAAGCCCAGGAAACATTGTCAAATGCCTTCTCTGAGTCCAAAAATATGGATGCTGCTTTCTTCCCTGGGTTTTTATCATAGTGTTAAATTATATCTAGGATTGTCCTTATGTTGCTTCTCATATATCTACCTGGGAGAAAGCCTGTTTGACCTTCTCAGATTATATCTTGTAATATGTCTCTCAACCATTTTGCCAACACTGCTGCAAAATTTTTATAATCTACATTAAACAGGGAGATGGGTCTATAATTCTTGGCTTCTTTTTTATCTCTACCCTCTTTGGGTATCAATACAATGTTAAATTCTCCCCAGGATTTCAGTTTACTATGTTTCTCTATTTCCTTCAGAGTTGCTTGAATTGGTTGAGTCAATTCTTTTATAAATCTCTTATAATATAGAGTGGTAAACCCATCTGGTTCTGCTGCCTTATCCACTTTCAAGTCCTCTATAGCTTCTTCGATTTCAGTAATTGTTATTGATTGGTGCTTCCAATGATATTTTTGAGATCTTTACTTTTTGAAAAAATTTGGACAGATTTTTCTCATATTGATGAGGGGATTTTGTTTCATAGAATAATTTTCCAAAATATTCTTCAAATTTCTGTTTTAGCCTTTCTTGTTGAGTAATCTACTTCTTTCCACATTTCAGCTCACCAATTATATTCCTTTTTTTTCTTCTTCTTAAGTTTATATACTAACCATTTCCCAATTTTATTAGCGTGTTCAAATTGAGTTAATTTCATCTGTTTCATCTTTTTCTCTATATCTTCAGTTGTTATTATTGCCATTTCCTTCTGTATTTTCTTAATCTCCTGCTGTAATGATTGTTGCAGTGGATTTTTTTAAAGTTCTTTTTCTTTCTCTTGGAGTTTGGTCAATAACACTTGATATTTCTCCCACCTTTTTTTATTATGAATTTGTCATTGCTGAATAAAAAAACCTCTCATTACTGCCTTTGATGCATCTGAAACCGTTCTCATTTTCGTATCTTCTTTTATATTTTCCTTAAAATAGTTTTTAACACTTCTTTTGCTTGTTTTACTATCTCTTCATTATTTATTGAATGGTTGAATGATGTCATTCAGTCGCCATTGAAATTGTTTAGTCTTCTCTTGGATTTGCAACATTACTGGATGATGATCAGAGATGACCTTTGGCAATATTTGTTTTCCTTATCTCCAGTAACAGGTGTTTAGAAACAAGGATCATATCTATTCGGGACCAAGATTGAGGAACTTCAGAAAAAAAAGTAAAATCTTTGACATTTGGATAAATAGTTCTCCATACATCTAAAAATAATAATTCTTCACACATCTCAAAGAATTTTTTTGGCAATCTCCCTCTCATTGCTTGATCTTCTTTATTCTGAGAGGTTGTCTTATCCATTTTAATATCCAGAACTCCATTCCAATCACCCGCTAAAATCCAATCTTCATACTCATGTGCTGATAATTTTCCTCGCAATTTCTTATAAAATTCTCCTTTATTTTCATTCGGGGCATAAACACCAACCATTAAAATTTTTTTACCATTTTTTTTTTTTGAATTTCAATGCCCAATATTTTTCCTTCTTCATCTTCAAAAATTTGTTTTGCTTGAATATCTTTTTCAATATTAATTGCAATCTTTTCTTCTTTACATATGAAGAGGTAAAACATTGACCTAATTTATAGCTTTATAAATACTTTTCTTGGGTTTTCTTTATATGACTCTCTAACAATACCTCAATTTGAGGTCTTAATCTTTCTAAATGATGAAAAATCTGTCTTCTCTTTGATTGTGAATTTATTCCATGAAATTATCTTCATATTTACTGTAAATATCCTCATATTTACATACATTCCATGAAATTATCTTCATATTTACTGTTCTTCTTTACTTCCCTTTTTCTTTTTCTCTTCTGATTCTACCATTTCTGCCTCTTCTTCTGACATTGGACTAGCTTCATCTGCCACTGACACTCCCATCTGTATTGGATCCCCTGTTTTTTCTAATTTCTTGTCTTCAGTCTTTGCTGTTTTAGAGCCATTGTTTCAGATAACTCTCTTGGAATTCCTTTGCTTGCTGCACCAAGTTTATCCTCTTTTTCTACCTTCAAAGAAAAAAGAGAGTCCTTCTGGTAACTCCCATCTGTATCTTATTTCTCTTGATTGGAGAATCAGGAATGCATACTCTCTTCTACTCCTCATCACACTTGGCAGTACATCCTTAAAATTTTTAATTTCATTCTACTCCACTATTAATTTTTCTTTATAATTTTGTTCAATGATTAAATCCCAGGTCTTTTCCCTGGTAAAGTAGACCACAATATCTCAAGGTAAATCCCTCCGCTTTGCCATTGCCAATTCAATTCTGAAAACCTTATCTATTTCATGCTCAAATCTCACTCTTCTTTGGCTTATATATGGTGCCAAAATCTGTTACTCTTTGATGTAAATTTTCCTCTTTTTGTTCAGGGAGACCCCTTAACTTCAAATATCTGCTTCATTGGCAAATTTCCAGTTTCATTATAGTTTATCTCTTTGCCGTTCTTTCTTCATCTGCTCTACCTGGTCCTCCAGTTTTTGGCTTTCCCCCGAACATCTTCCACTTTTTGGTCTATTGTTGAGAAATCTGTAGTTAATTTCTGCAAGCTCTGATTCAGATTTTCTGCTTCCTTTTTCAAATCTTTTTTTATTTCTGTTCTCATTGTTCTTATCTCTGTCCTTGCTTTTAATTAATGCTTTTAATTCTTCCATCATATTAGTTCTCATTTTTTGGAATTCTTCTAATAACCTGTTTACCTCCATTGTTTTAGAGTCTATAGATGCTCTTCTTTCCAAAACTTTTGGCTGAATTTGTGTCTGTGTTGTCTTCATCCATCCCTTAATGAATAAAATAGCAAAGAAAATAAAGAGAAGTTATTTCATTAACAATTAAAGATATTAAAAACAGTTTTATCAATTTATATTATATCAGTTTAAATCAATTGTAATAAATTTTTCTTCAGTTTTCAAGCTATGTTCAATCTCAGTCTTCAGTCTCAAATCAGTTTACATCAAAGTCAGTACCTTCCCTTTGTTGTCTTCATCTCTCTTCCCGAGGCTAATCCATATACAAAAGTTCAAAAGCTGATCATCCAAATACTCAATCCATCAATATTTCATAATTGTAATGTCCAACAGTTAATTTATTCTTATTGTACATTTATTCTAATCCAGTTCAAAATTCATTCAAGAAAAAATAAAAGGGAAAAAAGCTCCATCACTTATAATCCACAGTTTGGATTCACAATATACAATTCATAAACTTCATAAACTTCTCTCTTCGCCTCTCTTGATAAGGCTAATCCACAACTGTTCCATAAGAGGTTTAAAACTGAAATATAAGTCCACAGATCATTCCGTAGATATCATTCTTGTTAAACAAGAACAAAGGAAGACCCTTTCTGTCCTCTCCAAAAAGATGCCGCCATCACCATGTTTCCCTCCCCTTTTGCTCCTTGACTCTTCTTTTTGGCACTTCCTGCTTCCCCTCACCCACCGTCATCCATAAGAAGTATTAAAACAAGCACCTTTTAGCCCAAGTTCAGCAAAGTTCAGCTAAAGCAAATTTCATCCAAATATACACTTCCACACCAAGTTTTTAAGCAAGTTTCATCAAGAGATTGGCTGCTTACGCATACATGAGGGGGAAAGCTTCGTTTGTCGCTCTCGAGGGGAAAAAAATATCCTCTCAGCAAATCCAAGCCTCATTCACCATTGCTGCCTACCAAAATCTCCCATCGTCGTCTCTCCTCACCTCTCCAAACTCTGCCATCCCAGCTCATACCAGGTCAGTTTTAATTTCATTTAAGTCTTTCTTCTTTTCCCTTCTGCTTTTTACCCAACTGGATTACTTAGTCAAATCCTTCTCCATTTTAAAAATGGTTTTCACCATCACTTGTCAGTTTAAAACTGGCTGCAAATCCGCGGCACTAGCTCCGTCTTTGTTCCTAACCACTCTGGTACCTCCACCTCTTCTCTACCAGAGCCAGGACAATTCCGGACATGTGAGCTGCCCTGTACCCCCTACCTGCCAAAGGGGAATTTTTCAGGGGATGTTTTCCCTATGGGTTCGCAGGAGGTAGCCCTGAGCTAACAGTTCAGACTACCAGTTGTGCCAATATCTTGCCCCCCCCCAAAATCCTTTTTTTAAAAAGACTTTTGGTGTCACTAGTGCTGCTTTTGGAGCAGCTGTTGGCAGCTGTGGCAGCTCTGCAACCCCTTTGTCTTCTTTGTCCTAGACCCACTTCCATTCCAATTAGTGATGACAAGAACAAAACATGGAGCTGGGTTCCCTCCAAGCCCCCTCAGGATCTCCTTTAGCAAGGAAGTAACTGGACCAGTAAAGCAATGGTTAATTTACTGTTATAGCACTCAAGGTGACTGATTAGAAGTAGCTGTCCCAGTAGGCAGCCATTCATGATGCCATTAAGACTGGAAGTCTTGAGAGCCTTTTGCTTATTAATCAGATTTCAGAAACTTCCAAGAAGAGTTTAGAATTTGCCACAGTGCATCTAAACCTGACGTCTAAACAGTGCATCTAAACATATGCTCCTCCAGATATTGGTTCACAACTCTCCATGAATCTTGTTACCCTCTTGTGCTGACTAGGACTGACAGGAGTTACAGTTCATTAACATCTGAAAGGAGACATCTTGCCCACCCTGATCAAAAACTATGTCTGATAATGTAATAGAATGTTGTGGATTGGTTGTATTCTTTCTTTCTCATGCTCTTGGGGAAGACGGATAAGTTCTTAAATTGTCAGTTGTGAGATTGGTATCAGGTCTAGTTTTTAGATTTTAAGAATATAAATTTTATTAGTTTATTTGCATTACCAACACAAAATACCAACATAAAGAGATAACCACAAAAGATAAACATAAATATAGCACCATATAAATATACCAGATTGTTTTCAAAAGAAACCATCTCAAAGGCAGAATCAATTTTCCAGTACAGTAGTATCTATGTGTGTATGTGTGTGTGTTTATCTTCTTTTCCAATGAATGATCCTGAATGTTCATTTTCCAAAAAGTAAAGTATCAGGGCTGCCTTAAAAAATCTTTCTGATATTTATGCTGAAACCTACATGGTCTAAGGACACCAGTTATATTATTTTTAAAAAAGAAATGAATGACTTCCATGTCTCAACAAAATTGTCTTTCCTATTGCTATTTTCAGATACTGACAGTCTCATCTTCCATTTTAAAAGGCGAAAAAGCATGTTCTAGCATTCATGAAAATAGAAGGTACTTTACAAAGCTGCACATAACATCTGTTTGAAGTGCTGAATATCAGAAGGAGTTAAAACAGAACTTCTGTTTATTGCAAAGTTGAATGTAATGTTCATAGCTTCCTTCTTCATATTCTCTGGGTACCAGGACCGACACCTATTGTTACATACCTTCTGCAAGACTAGTTCAGTGCTCCATGTGTTATCTTTTGCAATCCCAGTCCACTTCTCAAATGGTGAAGGTTGCCTCTTTATGGGGGTATGGGTATTTATTTTTATTCTCCTCAACTAGTGCACTTTGACTACACCAGTTAAGCCTTCTACCACTTTTTTCCAAACATTGCACTAACGTTGTCTGCATACGTTGCATTCAACATTGATTGTCTAGTTCATGGTAAACATTCGGAATGGTTGTATGCACAATACATGCTACCTTCTACCAAATCAAACATTGTTCTGTCTAGCTCTTTATTATATGTATTGATCAGTAGCAGCTCTCCATGATTTCAGGCAGGAGTCTTTCCCAACCCAGCCTGGATATGCCATGAACTAAACTGTGGACCTTTTATGTATTTTATTTATATTTATTTATTTATTTATTTATTTATTTATTTATATCCCGCCTCTCCATATGGATCGAGGCGGTGAACAACTTACAAATGGCATGTATTTCGAAACATTTCTATACATGCCCCCAACAAGCTGGGTACTCATTTTACCGACCTGCGAAAGGATGGAAGGCTGAGTCAACCTTGGAGCTGGGCAGGATCGAACTCACAACCTTGTGGCTTGCAGTACTGGCATTTAACCACTGCGCCACCACAGCTCCTGCGCCACCATGGCTGTAGAAACCAGGGGAGGGAATCATGTGGCCTGAAGGCTGCACATGACTTTTGTAGGTGTTCCATGGGGACTTTGTCTCTTCCCCCCCATTTGGAAGGATGGATTTCAGAAAAACTTTTTTTCACCTTGAACTAGACTCCAGCAGACTTATTTAGTTCTGTAAATGCTGTCATGCAGTAAGAAAGCCCACTTGAAAGGGAACAAAAGTGACATCTAGTTGCCCCCACATGCCGCTTCCAATTACTACCAGGCATACTGGTGTGGTGCACTTAGAGGTCTCAGAAGCTAAAAATGACTGCTTAACCTCTGGTGCTTGCCAACCCCTGGTGTAAACCATATGCTCCATCTGTAAACATCTTCCCCCATTGATTTGTTACTATCCCACCAATGGGAGAGCAAATTGTTAGATTAGCTTTTTAGATATATATAGATTAGAAGATTATATAGATCATTAGATAGATTATATAGAAGGAGGAGGAGGAGGAGGAGGAAGGGCCAAGAGATTTTAACTGCAGGAGGCAGAACCTGGGGTTATCACTTATGGAGATGCCTATGTTGCTTTCAGGAACTTGGAGTGGATTTTCCTCCTGCATTGGTATGCCATTTTATCTCTATCTTCTTTACTTCTATGTTCATACATAAAGCAAACATTGCAAAGATAACATGAATCCTCAGTGGCCTCTTATCCAAAGAATACTAAACTTGATAGAGCTGGCCCTGCAAATTCACTCCTCAAGCAAACATCATTTTTCAGGGGTCGTTCTGTACACCCATGCTTCACACTTATTATTTTGGCAGCAAACTTGATTCATACCACAGATGAGAATGACCTTTGCCATTTCCCCCCTTTTTTTCTTCAAGAATTATCCTTAGGATGCAAGAAAACTCTCTGTTGCCATGGTTGGAAACTCCTACCCCCACTCTCCATTCTAATCACTACTATTCTCAGGATTTTTTTATAGAGGTTTTTAAAAAATGACTTTATGAATACTGTCAAAAAATGAATTATTCTGATTGCATTGATGGTGCTGAATGGTGAGATCAGAATTTATACATTCCAATTTCTTGCACTTAATTGTTTCAGGGAAAGTGAAAGAATGTTTGCTTTCTCAATCAATCTCTGCAGCATTGGCCTGCATCAGCATGACAGCTTTCATACATTGCAAATTGTATAGTATAAAATGCAACAACTGTATCTGGAAATGAATTCATAGGTTTCTTTATTTTAGTCCATGATCTGAGAATTTACAAAGAATCCAAAAACACATAAGATTGTGGCAGCTTTTTTTCACTTTTCTTTTGTGCAATTGTTTCTTGTGAGATTTGTCCTTGATTCCAAGACAGGGAAAGGAAAAGTGGCAGTGCCTGTATGAGCATTTCAATCTCCTAGGGAACCTCTACAGAACAGGCATGTCATATTGCTGCTTAGTGAAATAGTGGGGGTATTATAAAGTCTCAACTTCATATTAAAACGAAATCGGCTTAATTTTGAAATGATGTGGTTGTTAAATGAGATTAGTATCTAAATAGGAGAAATAAAGCTTTGCTCAGTTGCATTAATTGCTGGAGATTGTTCAGCATTCCCTCACAAAAAGATAAACCATTGACATTTACGTATCTGTTCCTATGAAGGGAAATCCACTAAACTCTTTTGGTATGCAAAGCTACCTTCTACACAAGCTCACAATATAAAATAATTTAGTGCTTCATATTCAAAGGGGTGTTGTGGAAATTCAGCAGCATTTAGTTTATTCCAAGAGGTTACAATTGTGTTTTAGGTAAGAAGTACTTGCTGAGCATTTAACTGGAACAACACACAATCCTCCTTCCGCATTCATGGGTTTGACCTTTGTAAATTTGATTATTTGCCAGGCATGTGCTTGCCTCCCCCACTTCTCCTCTTCTCATTCCCTTGCAGTCCTCACCCCAGGCTTGTGAGGCTTGTGTTTAAAATGGACATTTTTTTCCCTTTTGGGTGAGCAAAGGCCCCCCACTGCTGAGGGTGTGTCCTCTCTGCCACATGGCTGCACATTCTGCTGTGTAATGGCCACTGATTGGTCAGGTGCTGTCTTTGCCCCTATTCCTCCCCTCTGGAAGGAATTTCCTTTCTCAAGATGGTGACCTGAAGTAGCTAGAACACCAGAACTCAGCAGTCTTCTCTCCTCTTCTCTTTCTGAGGGGAAAGTGCCAGTAAGCCTTTCCCTTGAGAGGGGATCATGGAGGGGAGTTATGGGCAGTTTTTTCACTTTTCATTCCAGTTTTGCCACTGTGCCCTCGCAAATGTGGAGGAGCCATTCTATATCAATTGATAGATTCATCCATCCATCCATTCTTCCATCCATGCATCCATTCATCCCAAAGGTGGAAATGATAAGGGGCTTCAGAAGTTATACTGTATCTCCCAGTGTTACTTACCACTTGCTATTCTGGCAACATCTGGAAGGCTGCATCTTGGATCTACACACACATGCATATGGGAGGGGGAGAGAGAAAGGGAGTGGGAGAGAGAGAGATGGAGGGAGAGAGGCAGGGAGGTAGAGGGAATGTTTTTAAAGCATTAAAAAGCATTTTGACCAGTGTGTTCTGGGCAGATCAGATAGATCTTCTCAGTTAAAATGTGTAGATGTTGGTTGTTCTAAATGTCTGATCAGACTTTTTTTTTTTTTTAAAAAATGTTAAACACATAACAATACACAATCATATATAAAATTGACTAGAATTCAAGACAATACATTACAAAGCCTATATATAAAACTAATCTTACATTATTTAACTATATCACTAAACTGAAACTAAGAAGAAACTACAACTAATTAAAAGTTGATTCCTGCCCTTGCTGCAAAGAGCTCCTATTAAATAATCATACTTAACTTATAAATCATTACACAAAATCCAAATTAATCATGTTGCTAATAAAATTTATAACCTTAACCAATAACTAAATGAAATTCGTAGTTAAAAATAACATATGGAACTGATAATTACTAATAGTAATATTACGTTCTTCTTCATGGTCTCTGTGTCTCACACAAATGGATTCTCTGCTCCTGCACAGTAGGCCCCTTTGGAACCTTCAAGAGATCTAGGCCTAACATTTTGGCAGGAACCCCATTCAGTCCTCTGAAGCTATATAAGGTCCCTTCCTGCCATCCTACGTTCCTTTTCTTCCACCACATTACCTGCGCCCTTAGGAGCCTTCTATTTGAGCAAGTACTATGAACTTTGACCAACCTTTGCTTTTGGTTTTTGGCTTCTTCTTGCATTTGGGCTCAGTTCTAGACTGTTTGGACTGAAAATTTGACTTCATCCCCTAGTTCCTTGACTCAGCTTTGTTTACTGTTTTATGACATCAACACGCTTCTTTAAATGCTGTCATTCTTGCAACACTAAAATTTTCGACCGCAATGGGCACTCAAAGTGTTTGTCCTGTTTAGGCTCATAACATCTCCATCTCTAAGCAGTGCCAGGCCATCACACTCTAGACATGGCACAACAGAAAGGCCAGACTCAGGTCCATTCTCTGGGAGAAAGCTCTTCAACTGAGCTTGTCCAGTAATTCACATATAGTGCCTCTGTCTCCGAATCAGCCTTAGACTTCAGCTTTCAGACCCTCGGCCAAGAAAAAACACTAGGATGGAGACAACATCCAAGAAGGGATCCCATCGACCCTCCTTGAAGGAAGTCACTTGTGAGCGACCTTCCTCGACACCTGCTGCAGGCAGAGACCAACCTCCCCTCAGTGCAGGGACAAACTGCTACCTCGACTCCTTTGTTGACATCGGCCTCAAGGGTCTGCTTGCCCCCACACAGTACCAGATACACCTGAGCACGCCCTCAAGAGGAAACTGCCCAAATCCAAGAGGGAAAAAAGATCAAAGGAACCTCCTGTATCCTCTGAGGTAATGATTTGATTTCAACTGCTATCAATAGTGATGGTCTTGCAAGGTCCTTCCAGTTTGCTTCCACCACCTCCCGCCCAGCAGCAGCTGCCTCCTCAATCTTCTTTGCTACTTCAGGGTCCTCCTCATTCTCTATTCCCATTGGCATCAACAGGACTTTCTGATGGTGAGATACTCAAGGATTTTAATTATGACATATTTGTATTGATTGGTTTTATGTTTTAGTGTACTTTAATTATAATGTGTTTTTAATTAGTATGCTGGTTTTAATGATATTTTAACCTTTGTTGTGCCCCACCTCAAGCTTTGAGGAGAGACAACAAAATATTTATTATTATTATTATTATTATTATTATTATTATTATTATTATTACTACTATTACTATTATAGACAACATGACTGTCATGTACTACATCAACAAGTAAGGCGGCACGAGATCCTCAACCCTCCTCTGTCCAATTTCACTTGTAGCATTGGTGTCTGCCTCAGCACATCTTTCCCATAGCAGTTCATCTCCCAGGAGACCAAAATACCATTTGACTCACTCAGTCAAACTCCTCTAAGCATGCCACAAGTGGAAGCTCGAGGAAGAAACCCTCAGAGACCTCTTCTCAAAATGTCCAACACTGACCATCCATCTTTTTGCATCCCCTTGGGACAATCAGTGCCTGACCTGTTCCAGGTACACAGGTCACAGAGGATCTCTCACCAACATGTTTCTTTTCAACTGGAGAGTTCCGGCATTCTACATGTTTCCTCCCTTCCAGCTGATAACAAAGGTCATTGCAAAGGTATCGTGTGACCATGCCTTGGCGATCCTCTTCACTCCCTGGTGACCTCAATAACCATGGTTTGCTCCACTGTGTCTCCTCTCGAACCATCAGTATCTGAGGCTTCCACCCAACTGAATGTTCTAACAATGAAAAATGATGCTGTCCACCATCCAGATGATACGAACCTCAAGTTGACAACTCAGAACCTACTCCAGTAGCTTCCTTGCCAATGTTGGTTCAAGGTGTTGAGATAGATGATGGCTCAGAAGTCCATGAGCAATTGATTGTGCCAGGAACAGAGCCAATAATAAACCAAAATAGCTTGCAAATCCCCCCATCAGTTGAAAGACAAGTAGAGGCAGAGTTGTTGCTGTCAGCCCCAGAGGAAGAGGGGACCAGCAATGATTTAGAGGAATTTGATTCACCTTTGCCACCCAGGCCTCCAATTACAGAGAAAACAGAAACGAGCAGCTCAAAGGGAAGCCATTTTGGCAATATTAAGAAAACAGAACAGTGATAAGGAACACTGTTCTTGTCAGCTATATAAGTTTGTCGGTGTGGCTTGCTGTTTGCTTGTAACAAATCACTACGCAAACTCTCACAATTCTTGTGTTCTGGCTCCATCGACCCCTTTGGATGGACCTTCAGCTTTCTGGACCTTTTGGATTTAACCTTGACTTGGCTAGGTCAGCGTTTCCACTTGTTTGTTTGCATTGGACATTCCCACTGCCCCCTCCTCTTGGACAAATACTTTTTCCTCCCTTCCCTTGCTGGCAGAGACGCACAAGCAGGGATTTGGACTCTGACAGGTGTCATAGAAGCAGCACACAAGCCATCCACTGTGCACTCCTATTCTTATAAGTGGACCAAGTTCTTGCACTTCATTCAACATCAAAACCTCGACAGCAACACTTTTGGTACCATGTAATTACTAGAATTCCTTTCCTCCTTGTCTCATAAAGGACTTTCGCTTTCTTTTATTCATTGCTACCTGTCAGCAATATTGTTCTACCTTCAAGCATTGAGGAAGATCATCCTCTTCCTTGGATCCTCTAGCCATGAGTTACCTTAAAGGATACAAGCATCTGCTGGTACTGTATTGCCTCCTACTCCAGGCTGGAATCTATCTCTCATTCTCCCTCAACTGTCTAGACAACCATTTGAGCCAATGGCCATGTGCAAGCGACCTTTGACTCCTCTCCTGGAAAATGGCTTTCTTAATCGCTATCACTTCCACCAGCAGGGCAGGCGAACTGTGTGCCCTATGTGTGGATCAACTCACAGGTGATTCCACAAAGAAAAGGTTGTCCTGAGACCAGACATCATCTTTCTTCTGAAAGTCATCTCTGCATCTCAACCAGGACATAGTTCTGCCAGCCTTTATGCTGAATCCCTCTTTGGACTTGGAACGCAACCTGCATTCCTTGGATGTTCAATGTGCATTTGTGTTCTATCTGCAGTACGCGGCCAACTATATAAAATCTCAGAGAGAATTTCTCTGCTATTCTTAAAACAAGAAAAGACTCCCTGTGTCGGCTTCCACCATCAGCCACTGCGTGGCTTCCACCATCAGACTGTTATATGACCTAGCTGGCCAACAGCCCCCAACAGTTAAGAAGCCACACCACCAGAGCTATGGCTGTATCTGCTGCTTTCTTAAGGGAAGTTCCTCTACGTGAGATCTGTAGAGCTGTCACATGGTTTCAGCCCCCCACCTTTATTCACATTACACAGTTGATAACAGAGCAACTAACTGAAGCTGTGTTTGGAAGAGCTGTGTTATTTTCATCCACTCAGTGACTAGTCACATGAATAAAGTTTTCTGCATCGAAGTGACAAATTGTGTAACAATAAAGTTTGTCTATTTGCTGCAGATTTAATTCCTTCTTGTCTGAAGTGCCACATTCTGTTGTTAATAAGTTTATAAAAGAATTATGTGGTGGACATTCATGGGCTTGTTTTCTAGTATGATGCTCCCACCTCCTACATGAGCAGCTTACCAGTTTCCCATTTGTGTGAGTCACAGAGACCACAAAGAAGGGTAGGTTGCTCCCTGTATCTGGAGTTTATTGAGTGGTCATCTGTGAACTCACACCACCCCACCCTACCTCCCCTCTATGTGTCCTGCTATCTCCTATCCTCTAAGGGTGCCGTGGGGACAATGACAGGGACAATGGGGACGATGGTGAGATGATGATGGGAAGGGGCCTTATATAGCTTCAGGGGAGTGGGTGTGGTTCCCGCCAAAATGTTAGGCCTACAGCTCTAGAAGGTTCTGAAGGGGCCTATTGTGCAGCTGCAGAGAACACATTTGTGTGAGTTCACAGATGACCATTTTGTCATCGGTAACTTTTGCCCAGATTCCCTAATCCAGTCTGTATTCAAAGTTGTTAACATACAGAGATTGAGTTCATGAGGGGACTTGCTGCTAGGCCTTGTCTCCATAGCAACTGACCTATTCAGAGCTCTCTGGCTGAGAATTCTAAAGGCCCCTCCTTAAACTGCCAAGCCCAGGATTCCATAGAATCTTCACAGCCAGCCAATCATATGAGGTCTTCTTGCCTCACACAGCCAATCATATGAAGTCTTTGCCTGCCTGACGTAGACAAACAGACAAACGCGCAGACAAACATTGACTTTTATATAGTAGATTTGGCAAGCAACACAGTAACTTCCAAAGGTTGCTAAGACTGGCATATATTGTAGGGCAACAGGTTTTATACTTTGACATCCAAATTTAGGTGTAAATGACATTGATTGGTGAAAGTCATAAATGTTATCTCACCTGAGTTTCCTATGCCCTGCTGTTGTTTATATGCTTTAATCTTAGGAACTTTAATAGTTCCTTTACTCTTATCTTGTCCAGCCTGCTGGTTCTCACAACACCTTCCTGTTGGTATCAGATTCTCTTTCTGATCTTCTCCCCTGCTGTTGGATGCCCTAGGCAGCAACTGTTGCCAAGTCATCTCCACAGGCGCCTTAAACCTTTGAATCCGTACCTGGATACAATCTCCAACATCAAGTAGTATTTGATAGATTGTTTCAAATGGCAATTAGCAATGAACAGCAATTAACAAAAAGGTACGTTGTAATGCTAGTGATCTCTAATCTTTTTCACCTGCTGCCTGAGCTAACTCTGTTTTTCCTGATAACATGGCAGGAGTCTGACCTCCTGACAGATGGGGGATATATGGGTCAACAGTACTATACGAGAAAAAGACCTTGTGATTATTGTTGATCATGCTATGAACAGTGTGATGCTGCAGCAAAGAAGGCAAATGCTATTTTAGCCTGCATTAATAGATTAATAAAAGTTTCCAACTTGAGGGAAGAGTCCCACTATGTTCTGCACTGGGAAGACCACATCTGAAATACTGTGCTCAGTTCTGGGCATCTCATTTTCAGAATGCTATCAACAAGAAAGAACAGGTTCAAAGAAGGACAATAAGGATGATAAGAGGCATGGAGAACAAAAAAACACATGAAGAAAGGTTGAAGGTGCTGGGCTTATACAGCTTGGTGAAAAGAAGACTGAGGGGTTACATGATTGCCCTCTTTAAAGACCTTAAGGCTGCCACAGAGGAAGAGGCAGGCCTGTTCTCTGCTTCCCGAGAGAGTAGACTTGTAATGGTTTGAAGTTCCAGGAGAGTAGATTTTGACTGAACTTTGGAAGGAACTTCTTGACAGGGAGAGAAATTCAGCAATGGAACCAATTGACTAGAAAGGTGGTGGTGTCTTCTTCTTTGTCCATCTTCATAAAGAGACTAGTCAGCTACCTTCTGGGGATAACTTGGCTGAATCATAGAATAATCCAGTTGGAAGAGACCCCAGGGGCCATTCAGTCCAACCCCCTGCTATGCAGGAACACCCATCAAGCATTCCCAACAGATGGCCATCCAGCCTCTGCTTAAAATCCTCCAAAGAAGAAGACTCCGCCACACTCCGAGGCAGCATATTCCACTGCCGGACAGCTCTGACTGTCAGGAAGTTCTTCCTGAGGTTCAAGTGGAATCTCCTTTCCAGCAGCTTGAATCCATTGCTCCTTGTCCTAGTCCCTGGAGTGGCAGAGAACAAGTCCGCTCCCTCCTCAACATGACATCCCTTTAAATATTTAAATATGGCTATCATGTCCCCTCTTAACCTTCTCTTCTGCAGACTAAACATACCCAGCACCCTAAGCTGTTCCTCATAGGGCATGGCTTCCAGACCCTTTTCACCATTTTGGTCACCCTCCCCTGGACACGTTCCCGCTTGTCGACATCCTTCTTGAATTGAGGTGCCCAGAACTGGACACAATATTCCAAATGAGGCCTAACCAATGCAGACTAGAGTGGTACAATTACCTCCCTCGATCTAGACACCATACGACCAAGAATCATGTTGGCTTTCTTGGCTGCGGCATCACACTGCTGACTCATGTTCAGCTTATGATCTACCAAGACTCCTAGATCCCTTTCACATGTACTGCTATCCAGCCGCATGTCCCCCATCCTATATTTGTGCCTTCCATTTTTTCTCCCTAAGTGCAGAACGTTACATTTCTCTCTGCTGGAATTCATTTTGTTAGCTTTGGTCCAGCTCTCCATTCTGTCAAGGCTGTTTTGAAATTTGATCCTGTCCTCTGGTGTATTAGCAACCCCTCCCAGTTTGGTATCATCTGCAAATTTGATTAGCATGCCCTCGACTCCTTCATCCAAGTAATTGATGAAGATGTTGAATGGCACTGGGCCCAGGACAGAACCCTATGGTACCCCACTAGTCACTTCTCTCCAGGGTGAAAAGCAGCCATTGGTGATCACCCTTTGGGTTTGGTCGGTCTACCAATTACAAATCCACCTAAGAGTCCAACCCGCATTTTACTAGCTTCTTTGTAAGAATGTCATGTGGAACTTTGTCAAAAGCTTTACTGAGGTCAAGATATGCTACGTCTACAGCATTCTCTTCATCTATCAAGCTTCTAACCTGTTACCCTGATTTCTGGGGCTCCTTGGGGGACACCTCAATGTACTCCATGTGATGGGGAATGGAAACAAGCCAGAGCACAAGCAATAGCAATGCAAGAGGCAGGGTAACCTAGCGGGGTCCTTTTACCCAGTTTTTAAAGGGTCAGACCAAGCCAAAAACCAAACAAAAATGTCCAATAAATGATTTTATTGAAGGAAAGTCTCACGCAGCAATGCAATCACTCACACACTCACTCAAGACCTATTAAGAAGCAAAAGAGAGGAAATTGCATAGGGGAATATTGAAGGGGTGTAGCTGGGGTGATACTGCACCTTTGTCCTGAAGTCCTTGGTCTGGGAAAAACAGCAGAGAAGTGGGGCTCAGCATGGAGAGGGCTGAGGGGATCACTCAATGGATGGAACAATGGTCTGGTGGGATGACTGGGGGTGATCCAAAGAACCACTCAAAAACTGGGACTATTTGTAGGGGAAAAAGTACCTGGTGGGCTAATCCTTTCCCGGGGAGAATAATGGGTGTTGGAGTGATAACGAAGTTCCATCATGGTAATTTCCTTTGTGTGATGGGATTGCAAGGTGTTGCCAAAGTCTCAGGATCTTCAGCTGTGATAGTTTGTGGTGTGATTTCATGTAAATGGTCCTTGGCTGATGGAATATTTGCTCAGTTTGGGCAGACACGCTAACTCCCTCAAGTTGGCTTCTCAAGGGCTGAGGACCCTTTGTTTATTGTGGGTTTGCACAGCTTGAGGCCTCCTGGGGCTACATGACTGGGGATTTTACTGGCCTGACCTGGTTTTCGATTATTTGACCATTGCTGCCTATTTGCCCATCCAGGTGACCTCTCAGGCACATTGAATCATATTTTAATATCAAAATTGTAGACCCTGAGGCAGGGTTTACCAGTGAGATAACAAATGTTGTGCCAGAGGAGTCTTGCAATGGAATGTCTAGATTAGAGCCTTTTCACACACGTTATGGAGGACCCAGGAATAGATGGAAAAACTCAGCGATTTCAAGAACTACGTCACTGGGGATTTTACTGGCCTGACCCGGTTTTTGATCTTTGACCATTGCTGCCTATGTGCCCATCCAGGTGACCTCTCAGGCACATCGAATCATATTTTAATATCAAAATTGTAGACCCCGGAATAGTGTTTTTCCAGTGGAGTAACAAACCCTATCTTAAAAAGAGATATGATTAGTCTGGCATGACTTATTTTTGAAAAATCCATGCTGGCTTTTAGTGAATACAGCATTGCTTTCTAAGTAATTACAAACTGACTGTTTAATGATCTGCTCTAGGATCTTTCCTGGAATTGATGTCAGGCTGACCAGGCAATAATTGTTTGGGTCCTTTTTTTTCCCCTTCTTGAATATGGGGATAACATTTGCCCTCCTCCAGTCTGCTGAGACTTCTCCTGTTTTCCAAGAGTTCTCAAAGATTATTGCAAGTGGTTCAGAAATGACTTCTGCCAGTTCTTTCAATATCCTTGGATGTAATTCATCTGGCCCTGGAAACTTGAATTTATCTAGTTTAGTCAGATATTCCCGTACTACTTCTCTACCTATTCTGTGCTGCATTTGCCTCGCTTCCTCACCTGCTCCCCACGCCCCACATTGGGTACTTCTATCCTTTTGGGAGAAAACTGAGGCAAAGAAAGTGTTGAGTAGTTCTGCCTTCTCTCTTCACCCCGTTATGAATTGGTCACCTTCTCCACGCAGTGATCCTATCATTTCCTTACTTTTCCTTTTGCTACTGACATATCTAAAAAAGCCTTTTTTATTGTTTTTGATGTGTCTGGCAAGCCTGAGTTCATTCTGCGCTTTAGTTTTTCTGACCTTCTCCCTACGTCTCCTGGCTATTTGCTTGAATTCCTCTTTGATGGTTTCATCATTCTTCCATTTCCTGTAAATGTTTCTTTTAACACTTAGCTCAGCTGAGAATTCTTCAGTCAACCATTCCAGTTTCTTTAGACACCTGCCATTTTTCTTCCTTATTGGCACTGTTTTCAGTTGAGCCTTCAGTATCTCACTTTTAATAAACTCCCATCCATCATGAACTCCTTTCTCTTTTAGTATTCTTGACCATGGGATTTCAGCAAGTAACTCCCTAAGTTTAGAGAAATCAACTTTCTTAAAGTTTAGGATGCATGTCTGGCTACACTTGGCTTCTCCTTCCCACTTCAAAAGAGCTTGGATCCCTTGACCTTGACCTTGACCTTGAATTAGGCAGGGGATTGGACTCAGTGGTCGATGAGGTCCCTTACAATCTGTTGTTGTATGATTCTATGAAAAGTTTTCATGTGTTGCAAACTGTACAATGTACAGCATAGTAAGAGTATTAACTTGCAGATGTAACTTCTGCTACAAACTTTAAAAATTCTAGGAGAACAAGGATGAGCTCAGGCTTACTAGAGAGGTTAAAAATAGAAAAGGTGAAGTTGTCTATAACTGAAGGAAGGGGAACTAAAAGCAAGTGGTATAGTCAGTCCATGGAGAAGAGAGTAACATGCTAACAGAAAACAGAGAAGAGGTGGAATTGCTCAACACCTTCTTTTTCTCAGTCTTAGGCTGAAATGAAAATGGTGCTGTAACCGGTGAAACTAGAATGATGCAATAAAGGTGTCAAAATAGCAAAGCTGTCCTGCCATGAAAAGCTCTGTAAGGTGTTCTGCACAGCCTGGAGCGTATGTGTAGAGGACATAGGATGTGGTGTGCTAACTTCTGGGCTTTGGTAAACTGTTCTGTACTTTGGAAAATGAATCCTGGGGGTTGCAATTTTTCCTTCTAAAACATGCATATGAAATCTAACTGGTGTCCTGGTCATTTTGTGTCTAGTATAAAAAGACTATCTATATAATAGCCTGACACAAGGTGTTAAATTCTGTCTGAACAAACTGTTTGGATTTTCATATTGCTTTTTGTATGCACATTATATTAAGATGCACTGATTTTGTTATAAGTTTCTTGGTAGCATGTAGTTTGGGCATGTAGTTGGGAACAGAAGATGTTTTGCTTCGCTGAGAGATATCACAGGTGCTTGGTGTCTGGGAACACAAATCAAGGTTGAAGGGTTGTCATAGTAACGGATAGCAAGGGAAGAGTCAGAGCCATGAGCCATGTTCATAACAGCAAATGGAATACTTTTGTGGGCAAAATTGAGCTCATTGCATAATGCTTATAAAGTACTGCAAGTGTAGCTGTCTTTTATGCAATAGCTTTCCACTAAAAAAAAAAAAAAAAACAGTGGAAAAAAGAAGACCTGAGCAATTACCAATTGGTCTGCTTGAAGTGAGTATGATGAAAAGTCCTAGACTGATAATTAAACAGTCAGTCTGTCAACACTTAGAAAAGAAAGCTGTGACTGCTAAGAGCCAGCATGGGTTTCACAAAAACGAGTCATGCTAAACTAATCTTCATCTTTTTTTTTTTTTTGATAGATTACAAGCTTGATAGATCAAGGGATAGAGGAAGTCAAATGCAGACTATTTTGATTTCAGTAAGGCTTTTGACACATTCCTCCATGATATTTTTGTAGACAAGCTGGTAAATTGGGGGGTACACTTTTAGGTCGTGTTTCTAACTAGTTGATGAAATGAATCCAAAGAGTACTCAACAATGGTTGCTCTTCATCCTGACAAGAAGTAACTAATGGGGTTCCACAGGTTTCCATCCTGATCCTTGTTCAATATCTTTAAAAATGACTTGAATGATGACATAGAAGTATCTTTATCAAACACAAACACAGCTGAGAAAGGCAATACAGTTCTGGGCTGCTGAAAGAGGGGGGAAGTAGTAGTACCACTCTGTTTGGCTCTGGTCAGATCTCACCTGTGTCTAGGTTTGGGCCCCACTGTTGAACGGTAGATACAGAAACTGAAATGTGTTCAGAGGGAATCCAAGATAATAAACAGTCTGGAAACCAAGCCTTATTTCTGTGGGTCCCGGGAGGGACACCACAATGTGCTCAAAATATGGGGAATTGGAATTAGCTCAGAGCACTAGCTGGCACTGCGAAAGGCCGGGTAACTTAGCGAGATCTTGAACCCTGTGTATGTATGTCAGGCCAAGCCAAGAACTAGGCAAGTTGTTCAGTTTAAAGATTTTATTAAACAGTCAATAATAGTGGCAATCAGCAACACACACACACTCACACACACATCCAAGAACTAGGAAGAAGAAAGGTATGAAATTGATAGGGGTTTTGCTAGGATTTTCTGGGGTGATACTCCACCTGATCCTGACACCCAGGAAGCCAAAGTTGAAACAGAGACTTGAAAACGGTGAACGGGGGAGGGGACTGAGAGGAACGCTTCAGCAAACAGAGTGACAGCAATTTGGGAGGAAAATGTAAACGAACCCCCGAACAGATAAGAACATGGGGTTTTTATACACCTGGAGGGCTAGTTCTCTCTAGTTCTCACCCGGGGAGAACAAGGGCAAGGAGGGCTAAATCAAAGCCCTCAACAACAAACATCTCCGGCTGAGACAAAGGCACAGGTAGAGTGGAAATTGCCCTCATTTGGCAGGCTGATTGTGATTCTGTTGAGCTGCCATACCAGTGCGAAGGGCCCTTTTGTCTGTTCAATGGTCAGAATGTCTAGAGGGGTCCCTGGCTATGTGACAGGTTTGAGTCACTTGGCTTGACCAAAGTTTTCCTAACTTCCGCCTTTCCGCCTTCCTGCTTACGTGCACTTACAGTGACCCTGTCAGACACATGGAATGATTTTTAATATTAGTCACATGGAGATATCAATTTGATGTGGTGAATAAATAATAAATAGTAGACCCTGGGAGAGAGCTATTAGCCATATTAACAAATGGCTTACGAAACTATGTATGTATAACTTGTAGAGTAGAGGATTGAAAGGTAATATGATATGTGTGCATTTTGCCTTGAAGTCACCTGTTGACTTATGGTGAACCCATGAATTTCATGGGGGTTTTTTAGGCAGGGAATACTCAGAGGTAGTTTTGCCAATTGCTTCCTCTAAAATATTGCCCACAGAGTCTGGTATTTCTTGGCAATCTCCCATCTAGTCAAGGCTGATCCTGCTTAGCTTCCAAGAACAGATGAGATCTGGTGCCTTTAGGGTATACAATAGCTATCTTTAAATACCCAGAAAGATGACATGTAGAAGAGGGAGTGAGCTTGTTTTGTTCTGCTCCAGAGATTAGAATATGAACCAATATATTCAAATTACAAAAAAAGAGATTCCACCTAAATGTTAAAGAGAACATCTTGACTGTAGGAGCTGTTCAAAAGTGGAATAGACTGTCTCAGAGGGTGGTGGACCCTTGTTCCTTTGTGGTCTTTAAAAAGAGGCTGGATGAGCCATCTTTCAGGCATACTTAGTTGTACATTCCTACATGGTGAGAGGATGGGTCTTAAAGAACCTTCCAGTTCTATCTATACCAGACTAATTATTTTTTTAAAATACAGTTACAAGCTTAGTCGATGTGAGGGGTGTTGTGTAATGTATCTTAATTTTCATAAGGCTTTCTACAGTATCCTCCATGATATTCTTTCTCACAAGTTGTCAAAATGTGGCTAGATGATGAACTTGCACCTGTTTGATGGACTGAACGTAATAGTTTCCCATCTGTTTTGTCCAGGGCCCAGAATGACTTCAGTGAAAAGACAAAGGTGTTTCTCACCAAATGTGCATACAATAACAAACTGGAATGGGTAGCGAATACCTAAGAAGAGAGAATCAGGATTCAAGATAAACTTAAGTGGGCCACCAACTAACAAAATGAATTTTAACAGGGATGCATGTTGGGTACTAATTTAGACATGAAAAATCACATGAACATAGTTAGATGGGGAGCACCTAGCTTGACTTCGGCATGTAAGAAAAATGCTAGGGGTCTTAGTAGATCACAGGTTAACCATGAATCAACAGCATAAGGCAACAGTAAAAACAAAGCCAATGTAACTGTGTACTACAACAACAGAAGTATTGTTGTATTCCTCCAAACTGAAGGAAGTAATAGTACTGCTCTGTTCTACTTTGGTTAGACCTCATCTGCAGTCCTAGGTCCAGTTCTGAACACCAGAGTTCAAGAATTATATTAACATGATGGAATGTGTCCAGAGAAGGGTCACCAAGATGCTGAAGGGCTGAGAAATTAAGCCGTATGAAGGATTTGGGTGTGTTGAGTGAGCTGGGTACATTTAGCATGATGAAGAGAAGATTAAAAGATGTTTATCTTTAAATATGTGAAGAGCTGTCATACAGAAGATGAAGCAAGCTTGTTTTTTGTTGCATAAAAGGATTGCACCGAAACCAATGGATTCCAATTATAATAAAGGAGATTAGAAAGAATGTCCTGATGATAAAAGCTGTTCAACAGTGGAATAGAGGGCCTCAGAGTGTCTTTCGGAGGTTTTCAAAAGTTTGGTTGGCCATCTGGTCAGGGATGATTTAACTATAGATTCTTGCAGTAGTGGAGATTGGATCCAATCACTTTTGGGGTCATAGGTTGACTCAGCCTTCCATCCTTCCACAGTAGTGGAGATTGGATCCGATCACTTTTGGGGTCATAGGTTGACTCAGCCTTCCATCCTTCCGCAGGTCGGTAAAATGAGTACCCAGCTTGTTGGGGGCAATTAGCTAAAATACATTGTAAACCGCTTAGATAACACTCAGTTGATAAGCGGTATAGAAATAAGTGCTATTGCTATTGGGGTCCATTTTTATGATTCTCTGGTGGAAAATTCAGAGCTTTGGATCTCACACATCAGACCTGGCCCCATTTCTGCTGCTCTCAAGGCAGCGGGAAGAATCTTTGGAAGCTCTGCCATGAAAAGACTTTTCAAAAAAAAAAAGGTCATGCTGCTATTTCCCATTTGTGCATACTGCTTAGGACCGGAGGCTGCCCACAGACCTTTCCTCTTCCCCACTCTTCTTGGTCTCCTTTGTCAGACTTGGGTTTTTTATTTTAATTACAGACCTAAACAAATTTTAATGATACCATTATGCCCTGCCCCTAGGTTTCAGGGCCTCAGTGTGAAATCTCAGGGCTTGGCGCACTACTGATCTGGAAACTCAGTACTTAGAATCATAGAATCTTAGTGGCCACATAGTCCAATGCACTGCCAAGCAGGAATACACAAGCTAGGCAGGAATGCATAAGTCCTGAAAGATGCCCATGCAACCTCCATCCCACTGTCAAACAGCTGTGACAGGAAAGAATTTCTTCCTAAAGTTTAGGTGGAATCTCCTTTCTTGTAATTTGAAGCCATTGGCTCTTGTTTGTGTTCTTGTCTGTGGAGCAATAGTGTCACCTCCACTCCCTAGGGAGGGCCAGCCCTTTTCTGAGAAACAGGCAAATGAACAAAAGACGTTTCTTGACCCAAAAGGCTAGGCCAGAGGTCAGGTTTTATTCAGTACAAAAATATAAAAATACAGACAGCTGCAGCTGGGTGGCAATCAAGAGATCGCAACAACACATGGAGGCCTGACTAGGCCTTTTATGCAGGTAAATACCATACACTCCCACTACAGCATTTTCCACCAATGAGGCGGTGCCACAGGTGAGGAAGGGGCTGGGTCTGCTATGCTTATGTGAGGTATGTGACCTCCTGCCAATATGTAATGGCGGCTGGTTTCCTCCACCCACAGTATAGGTGAGGTAGTCATCATGTGACATGGCAGACATGGGAGGGGGCTAGGACTTCCTGTGGCTATGTGAATCCTGCAGATCTGTAATGGAGTTTGGTTTTACTCCACTCACAGTTTCCCCCCTCACACAGGAAGGACTAGCCCCGTCCCATATCCCTGGAGTAGAACTTGAGTCTCTCTAGCAACATCGACCCTTCGAGGTGGATCAACGGGCTTATTATTGGGTAGTATATTACAAATGATTGGCATACATTGCGATAGACAACAGAAACTCAGAGTTATATAGATAAACAAGACAAAAATGACAAAAATACTTTTCACCCATCCAAGAGCTGACCAGAACTGACCCTGCTTAGCTTCAGTGCAATCAATCCTAATCTACTGTCGATGTATCCAGTGCTGAAATTACTTCCAGTGGTTAACAGGCACAGTTCAAAATCCAATGCTGAAGTCTCAGGTCAGCCTCCGGAGTGACCAGTGAGAACCAATGTCCCTAAAAGGTCAGATATCTGGCTCATTCCTTCTAAACAGCAGCTTGAGTCTGTTGCTGGCGTCGTTCCTATAACAATGCCTCTTCCATCTCAACCTCCCCCCTCAGGCTTCCCAGACAGAGTTGGCTAGGGAAAATTTGGTCAGGTGAGAACAAAGCAAATTTCAGCAAGGCGGGATGAAATTCGAAATTCAGCCAGTGAACTCTCAAAATCAGGGTTGTTTTTGTTCTTAGCAAAAATTGTGCCTGTAGGCCAGACCTTGAGACATTAAGAACAGAGCAAATTTCAGGCTGGACAAAGGCGGATCTGAACTGCTGCTGTCAATAGTGTGGCCACGGGCAGCAGTTATCATGGCCTTGCTGGTTATTGGCGCAAATCCAGCATCATTGTAAAATAAAATGCATCTGATGCATCTGCAAGCCAGGTCCCAGAGCAATTGACCAAGGCCTTTTTGGAATGCCCGCCTAAGAGGAGAAATCTCTATTCCTATCGGCGGCTTCCTCGGGAACCGGCATCTTGGGGACCCTCTGCATATGCATAAGCCAGGTGTGCCAACAAAAGGTCAAATTATTTGATATCAAAAGAGATGTCTAGTGCTATCAGTGCTCAGGTCTGAACCACAGTAACAATTTATTGGCAAACATATCAATAACGGACAAATGCACTCACAATGGATGATGTTCACTGGATGAACCTTCCCATTGACGTGAATGCAATGCAACAACTGCAAAACAGAGGAACCCTGAAATGCTGTAATTCAAAAGCAGACTTTTGTGAATGAAAGCAATCAGAAAGGCAAAACAGTTCCATGAAAATGTGGGAGGGCAGTAGATCAGGACTGTAGTATAATCCCAACAAGAAAAGGATATTTCTAGTATAGAGGGCTTTTAGAAAGAGAATTATTACTATAATGTACACATAATGGATATATGCAACTAGTTATGCACTTCACACAGGTACACAGGTACAGCAGTAGATACATGAAATCAACAATTGATCTTCTTAGACACAAACAGCATGTAAGGGAAATCAGCAATTAATTGACAGTATTCTCCGGCGTACAAAATCTTCTTTGATCTATCTAACATAAATTTCTATTCTGTGATATGATGTCTTCTTTAATAATGATATCTGTAGGCAGATAAAAATAACAAAACACATCATCCCCCAGATACAAAGAGAGTGGGGTTGTGCTCAAGTTTATAGTAGCAATATGCAAACAATTCAGAGAAATAACAAGGATCAGTTGAAAATCAATACAAGTAGGCAACTCTGCGGGTTCTGAGTTCAAATCCTACCACATTTCTATAAGTCTCGTAAAATCACGCTAAAATACCTAAAAAGGAAAGAGAAAAAGAGCAGAAAGCATAACATCACACATCCAGTACACTCATGCTCAGAATTCATAACAACTGAAGCGGAAATTACTAAAAGAAGACCCTGTGGTCTCTTCCAACTCTACATTTCTATGATTCTATGATTCTATCATATAACAACAATTACAAAGAAATACATCAGCAATCAAAAACTTGAATGAAGGTAAGAGTTCATTTGAAAGGTAGCATTACAAAGTCAAATACACAGTTCGTAGGCAAAAGTTCCTGGAACATTAAAAATATTAAAGTAAAAATACATTTAAGATGTTGTTGTTGTTGTTTTTCAGATTTGGGGATTAAGCCTCTTCAAGTGTCCAAAAGTCTGTGTGGTGGATTAAAAAGAAAAAAAAATCTTCTGTAATAAAAGCAGGAGGAAATTTATCCAGGAGGGTGGTTCATAGTTTTCCACCCCCCTCTGGTATCAAAGTGTAGTCAAGATGCTTTAAGATACAAAAAGAGGGGTCATGAGTATTCACAGTTATACAGAACCATTCTTGGTTAAAATTCCTGCAAGAAGGAGTTGGAAAGCAAGGAACTATTACAAAGGGATGAATAATTAGACACGGAAGCCATTTCCTGGTGTGGTTAGCAATTCACTAAAGTGAAATCACCATGTGAGAGGACAAGGAGTACAACTACTTTGAATCAGTGCTGCCACCAGAGGGTTAACTAAATCAGGGTGCCTGCATTAAAAGAAAACTCAAGGAACAGGTTAATAGAAAGTCATTCCCCACCCCCGCGAGACGGGGGGGGCATTTTGCCATGCATCAGAGTGCTAAAAAAAACACCCAACCAACCAAACAACGACAACAACGACAAGAAAATGAAACAGCACTGGTGAGGGTGTAACTGGCCAGCTTAGGTAAATGCTGGAGAGAAAATCATCCCTGCAGTGTAGACCCACTGGCACAACTTGGAATGCCAGAATTAAAATCACCTAAGAGAAAAGTGTTAACTTTACAGTGGTTAGCAGAAAGGTTGTTGCAGACTGAGACAAACGTTTTTTAATTGGATGTTTTTACCCTAAGATGGGTTAGCTAATGGGTGTCTGAAATTGCAAATACATCCGGAAGCAAATACATTTATTTTGCTATTTTATAAAACAAAGGGATCGGGATTTTATTTAGAGGTTTGTCTGTTTCTCATCCAAATTGCAGACAGGGGCTCATCTAGACAAAAGGGGTAAAAATTATAGGGATTTGGAACTGTGGAAAGAACTCTTCACAGTTGGAAGAGAGTAAGATTTGTCCAATTATATAACATTCTTTCAAATATTTTTATACACTCTGTGACCTTAAGCACATCGTGCATATTATTTATAACGTGCTTGGACATAAAATTACTGCGTATGATACAGTAAAAACTCATTTTGAATAGAATTTTAAAAAATGAATTTAATTTTAAATTTCTTTCTTTCTTTTGCTACAAGTAGTGCTTCAAAGTGCTCTACAGTACAACTGAACTATGAGGAACTTTGCAAATATATGAGAAGCAAGCCAAATATCCTCAATGAAAAAAAAAAAAACCCATCAACATTAGATAAAAAAAAATTGTCTTCACTAGTTCTCCATAGTGTAAAGTCAATGTGGCACACTCATAAAAAGAACTAAGAAACGGAAAACAAGACCAAGAATTGTACTATTATATCAAAGTCTTATATCAAAGTCTTCCTCTTACTTAGTTGTTTTTTTTTAATATTATTTTGGGGGCGGGGACAAATCAAGGGTGTCTGCTGAGATTCACTTAAAAGAAAAGAGTTGACTACTATATTTTTGTAGCGATCTGCAAAAAGGTTGATTGGCTGACAATTTTTTTTTAAAAGCAATCTCCATGTTTTGTTGAAATTCGGGTTTGTCTTTCAAGGAAAAAGGTGTGATGCTGGAGAGCCATCACCTCATAGTTATGCAAATGCAGATCTTTTGCCTCTGGGCACCAGGAAACATAAGTTCCCTGATCCCAGATTTTCAGGAAGTACTTTAAAAACGTTTTTCTAGCAATCAAAATACAAAATAAAGAAAAAAGGAAAAATTATATGCTTACACAAATCATACCAAAACTATTCCCAAAGAAAATTTAATTTCCTGGAGAAAAGGCTATCTTAGCTTCTGAAAAGGACCCCCTTTGTGTTAATTCTGTAGAGATTAATAACAGATTTATGTTCTTCCTGGGTGTCTCAGTAACACAATTCAGTGGCAGAAAATGGAGTGAAAGAGTTCTTTAAAAAATGAAACAAATCAGAACATAAGGGCAGTACACACTTGATTGTTGAAATAAAATATATCTTTTTAAAGAAATGGAGAGATGCTGTCAAGAGATTTTGCGCGGATGAATGTTTAACACAAGTCCAGCACTTTTTCCATATAAAAAAGCTTTTTCATGCTGGATAACCTTTGGCAGAAGTGCTGAGCAAGGAAGCAAACTTTGCCACAATAATCTGATCACAGTTCTGGGCATTAGATGCAGACAGAAATTCCTGTTCAATAAACATAATATACCACATCCTTTCCTATTGTTTACAAGAAACTGGGCACTCCCAGCGTAAACACATTTCATAAATCAATTCCAGTACCGGATTTTATCCCTGGGGAAAACCATAAATGTTGCAAAATGTAAAAGGATCAGTTTGAAGATGAAGGCAGGAGCTCAGGCAGCTTTTGTTTGAGGGTGGTAATAGGAGGGGAAAGAGGAATCTTGAGGAATCTCAGGGCAAACAGCCAAACTGCCTGACTGCTGCCTCTGGGACATGCTGCATGAATCTGTTGCAGCGCATTTGGAGCTGCTCCAGAATTTGAAAGTACAGTGGCAGGGTTTTGTTGTTGTTGTTGTTGTTTTTCCCTTTTCAGTCCCCATTCCTGCCCTCACCCAGGGAGTTCCTTGACACACACAAGTCTACAAATTCACAGACAGCCCTCACTCCAGGCACAAATGAATGCAAGTCACACACAAATCTACAGGGAACACAAATTCACGGACAAGAAGACACACATCAAATAACAGACAAGGGTTAGAGCTTCCCACTCACTTTATGGACTCCAAGCACACACTCAGTCACACCACAGTGCTGAAACAGCAGTAACAGGAGAATTCTCAAAACTGATTTCAGGCCCAAAGGTACCTATTAGTGGGCGGTCCCTTTTAAAAAAAGATTTCTTTGGGGGGACTTACCAGAGGGTGAGGTAATGGTTCCAGACCTCAGTCCCTAGTCAAGTTTCAGAGCCTTTTGGATCAGGAAGGTAGAACCTCGGTTGCCGCTGATCCGGGAGCGCACAGCGAAAATTCCTGGCGCCTTGACATGAAAATTGATGCCCGCCCCCAAGATCAGAAGGTTTTCAGAGGGGGGCCTTCCCGCCATGTCCTCCTAGGCAGGGGGACTGAATTTTTGGGTGTTTCTCTCCCCTGCCCGCTTCTCAAGGGCCCCACGTTGGGCGCCAAAAACTGTCACCTCCACGCCCTAGGGAGGGCCAGCCCTTTTCTGAGAAACAGGCAAATGAACAAAAGACGTTTCTTGACCCAAAAGGCTAGGCCAGAGGCCAGGTTTTATTCAGTACAAAAATATAAAAATACAGACAGCTGCAGCTGGGTGGCAATCAAGAGATCACAACAACACATGGAGACCTGACTAGGCCTTTTATGCAGGTAAATACCATACACTCCCACTACAGCATTTTCCACCAATGAGGCGGTGCCACAGGTGAGGAAGGGGCTGGGTCTGCTATGCTTATGTGAGGTATGTGACCTCCTGCCAATATGTAATGGCGGCGGGTTTCCTCCACCCACAGTATAGGTGAGGTAGTCATCATGTGACATGGCAGACATGGGAGGGGGCTAGAATACATGGGAGGGGGCTAGGACTTCCTGTGGCTATGTGAATCCTGCAGATCTGTAATGGAGTTTGGTTTTACTCCACTCACAATAGAAAATACTTTCTCCATCTTCCACATGGCATCCCCTCAGATATTTAAAGATGGCTATCATGTCATTTCTCTGTTTTCTCTTCTCCAAGCTAAACATACACATCCTCACTTATTACTTATTAGACTTATTTTCTTTTCTCCTCACTGTTTTTGTTTTTTTTTTGGCCAGGAATTTGATCATCTTGAGCCGTTTCTGCCCTACACTAGTGTAGTGCTATTATTCCACTTTCAACATCCTGTAGAATTCTGAAGCTTGTAGTTTACTGAGGCCAAAGAACTCTCTGGCTGAGAATTCTAAATGCCCTTCCTTGAACTGCAAACCCCAGGATTCTGTAGGATGCTGAAAGTGGAATAATAGCACTATAACAGTGCAGTGCGGAAATGGCCTTGGTCACCCTTCTCTGTAACAGCTGTTCACAGGTGGAATAGTCTATCTCGAAGTAAGGTGGGCTTTCATTCTTTGGTGGCCTTTAAGCAGATGTTTAAACATCCTTTAACAGATGGGCATCTTTCAGGAGTGCTTTAATTGTGCATCCTTGCATGGCAGGCGGTTGGACTAGTTGGCCCTTGTGGATCCTTCCAACTGTTAACAATTGATGATTCTGTGTTTTGCGATTGTATAGATATTGACTGTATTAAAACCTTTGCTGAATTATAATAAAAACTAAGTTCCTTTCATTTTTCAAAGCTTTGCTTTATAATGGCGTATCTCAAACCCTTCTTTGGGAATGGGTAGTTTATTGTGGCAGATCTCTGACAACATGGATACAATCATTAGTTTTCAAGGGTTTGGAATAGCATGTAGATGCAAAAGAAAAACTTTACCACTTCTCCAGTATATTTGAAGCATGGACGCTGTTTCTCAGACATGAGGGGCCCTGCTTTGGGGGTCCCCAATATCAGTATGGTTTGGAAGGGGCACCATATCTAATTGGCATCATACTTAATTGGCAACACACTTTAATTGGCACTGATATCAAAATCCAACCTGAAGGTGACCGGGAGGTCAAACCAAATGAGGAGGAAACCTGACTGTAAACATGAAGTCGCTGGCAGATCAGCCTAAAACACCCTCTTGGTATAACCTAGGTCAATTATCAGGTAAATCACTGCTGTTCCAGAGAATAATAGTCTTAAGTAGAAGCTGGAATTTCCCAGAGAACTGCAATTATGAGAAGCCCACCAGGACACTGATTGATAGATATCCATCCCCTGTGCACCTGGACTCCTTCCTCTTGCCTCATAGCACTCACAAAACAGAACTATTAAACAATCATCAAGTCTTTGTCATCCAAACACTGCGAACATTAATGGGTTGATAGTCCATTGTTGTACTGCAACTCCCATTGTTCCACACTTGAAATGGCACATATCTTGCACTGCCACAGGGCTATATCTTTGGGTACAAATACCCCTGATTTCAGGATGTCCAGTGCAGGCTCTCAAAGGTCTAGCCATCACTCTATCCGTCTGGCTCCTGAATGAGAACTGTCCTTAGGTCTTACCTAAGCCAAAACACATTTCTGCTCTTCACTACTCTTTTGGACTGGTAATTATAAATCCCCCCAAACCCCTCAGACTCTCTATACATATCTTATTTTCCTCCCTTTCTCCTTCAGTTAGCTTTCATACAAATGTTTGACTGTTTGTATTTTGTGTGCATGCATGAGTGAATTCCCCCAGACCCACCCAATAAAAACACATTTTTAGCTTACTTTTGAATCTTTGACTGGTTCTTTTCCTGCATAAGCCTGTAAACATTGGTGGAAAAGGTCTCATTAAGTTACCCCCTCTTGCAAGCTTCCTCTTTGAACTAATTCATTCCCCACTTTTGCATAGAGATACTGACATCACCCTTGTGGCACCTATGCTTTGGGGTAACAAGGGTGCTGTTTGCTTCTGTTTTAAAACTGCACTGATTATTCCTGTACTGAGTATAACTATTTCAGCAGCCTATGTAAAGGTTAACATCTCTCTGTAAAACAGAACATGTGAACCACTTGAAAATTTTGGGTCTTTGCTGCACTGATCTGGTTGCTTTGGAAACGAACTGCATGCTCTTGTTCTGTTTTAAAATGGAACACTTCTGACATGTTGCTGGTTTGTTGTGGTAGCAGGTGGCTCTTGAAATCTATTGGCAAAGAATGGGATCCCAAGCCAAGAAAAGATATCCATTTCAAGCTAACAAAAACCAGAGAAATGTGATCAGAAGCTCCTCTTCAGACTTTCAAATGATTTGATTTCAATCTGGGAAGTAGAGGCTACAGTGTGTGTGCATGTAGTTGTGTGTGCAATAAAAATTCTATCTCAGTAAAGAAAGCTAGAAAGTCAATGTGGTGTAGTGGTTTGAGCATTGGACTTCAAGTCTAGAGACCAGGTTTCAAATCCCCACTCAGCCACAGAAACCAATTGAATGACAGGCAAGTCACACTCTCCTATCCTCACAGGTAAACCCTTCTGAACAAATCTTGCCAAGAAAACTCTGCGATAGGTTCACTGTAATGTTGTCATAAGGCCAAAACATGCACTACACTGTTGTAGTGATATATTCCATTTTAACTGTCATGGCAAGATCATATGGAATTCAGGGATTAGCATTTTTGGGGAAGGGCATTTAGAATTCTCAGTCAGAGAGCTCTTGAGCCTCATTAAACTACAAATCCCAAAATCTTGCAGGATGTTGCCATGGCAGTTAAAGTAGAATATAGCACTGTAACAGTGCAATGTGATATGGATCCAGAGGTTCTTTCTTGGGTAATGCAAAGTGGATACCTTAGCATCCATTGGAAGTTGTAACCAATACATATGGGTCTGAGGCATTCAAGTTTTTAAAATGACTAGCTGTAAAAGGTAAGCCATCAACAGTAAAAAGAGAAAGCCGAAGCAACAGATTAACCAGTTCCGATGCAAATTTTTGATGTATATAATATGCAAAGAAAAATGGAAAGGTCTTCAAAATTTAAATTTATTAGGTAATTCCTATGGTACTTGGTTTCCCTATATTGACTTTGCCAACAATAATTCTGATGATTGGCCTTCTAAGTCCCACACATATTTGTGGAGTGGTGTACTTTCTATCCCCATATGAAAAAAGCAGGACTTTTGGTTAAATATTTGTTGTGGTCAATTTTTAGAAAACTATTAACTTTAAGATTATATGTGACAGATTGTTTTTCTTCTATTTTATTTAAGGATATAGTCGATGTCGCATGAAAGTACAGCACTCTCATTAAAAGCACCTTCTGAACAGACATTTAACAGCCAAAGGCCTGTCTCCTGGTGGAAAGAGGGCAGAAAGAGAGCTGACACAGCTTGCTGTGGGAGGGAATTCCACAGCCCAGGAGCAGCCACCAAGAAGTCCTGTATCTTCAAAAAAAAAAAAAAATGTCCATGATGGTAGTATGACTGATAGAAAGCTCTTCCCCAAGGATCCTAAAGCTTGAGCAGTCTTATATAGGGAGAGGCAGCTTTTTAGGTAGTCTGGGCTAAAGCTGTATAATACTTGATAGGTCATCACCAATCCTTCATAGTTTCCATATGAGAGCCAGTGGTGTAGTGGTTCATAGCATTGGGCTATGAAGCTGGAGAGCAGGGTTTGATTCCCTGCTTGACCATGGAAACCCATTGTCTAGTCTTGGGCTCATCACACACACCCAGAAAAACTCATGATAGGGTCCCTGAGGGTCACCATAAGTCAGAAACAAGTTAAGTCACACACAAAGTTTCCATATAATAATGAATCTAGTCATTTTGATCTTAGGTTTTTATATACAGGCCATATCCAGCAACAAGGACCAACAGGGGCCAATTATTGAGCTGGAAGGGGCCCAGTTGGCCGTAACATCCAACCCCAGAGTCATTTTTTTTTAATTTCTCTGGCTAAGTATTAAAAATTCACAATGAACATTCTCATTTAGGGTCAATAAGAATTAGAATATGAATCCAAAGCTTATTAACTTGGTGAGGCTCTCAAGTTGACAACAAAGCAGAAAGTATTTAACCAGAAAGGGAGCAGAACTGCTATAGCAATAAATTAATTCTTAGAGAAGACTGTGGTTTTAATTGTTATAAATGCCTTTCAAAATAACCAAGTAAACTTACTAACTTAAGTTTAGGATAACCTTGCTACCTGGATATTTTCTTTGCCCTGAGTGACAAGGCAAATGAATCTTTTACAAATCTTTCTTATGTCAAAATCTACAGGCAGTTTCTTGGGTGCTGGGTGGCAAAAGAATGTTAGTTTTTTGTTTTTTGTTTTTAATTTGATATTGTTGAAGAAACTCCAGCGACAAATAATTTTTAAATTGGGTAAGATGGTTGAATAGAAAAATGAACTGGCGTCATTCCTACACTTAACCTTATTGCACAAAATATGTCACAGTTAGTTTTGGGAGCTAGAACAGACCTGGAAGGCATTTTTTATTTTTGGGAAGCAAAAGTCACAGAAATAGTCTCACATTAGAATACCTCAAGAAAATAACCAGAATGGTCCTGTTAGCATTCTACTAAAAAAAGGAAGAGAAGCAGAATTTAATAGAATGTAATTTCATACCTTGATTCTAACCATCATTACTTCTCAGGTTCTTTCCTGGTAACTCATTTACTATTATACTTAGAGGTGTAATTCACTATTACTATGTAAGAAATACACAGATTTTATGTTCACTTCTCATTTCCACACTTGGTATTCAATGTACCTTCAAAGATGTATCATTTGAGATGTATCATATGATAGGAGTTGAGACTGAGTGGCCTATGTGGCAATACTAAAGCCCTTTCCGCATCCTACCTCTTCTCGGCGCTGGGGTGCAATGCTTGTGTGAGCAGTCTCTTGTGAGAGGCCCTCACTTCCCTGCTTCTTCAGCTCCACATGAGCTTCTTGCTCATGCGAGAGCCCTGCCTCTTCCTTTTGCAGTGGAGCCTGGGACCTTCCCAAGCTGCACTGAGACAGGAAGTGCAACTGGCCTGGCTTCTGAGACTCTGCACACCAGGTAAGTGCGCGCGGGGCCCAGGAGCAATGCACAAACGTTGCCTGCTGGTCCCTGGAGCCTTGCGCGATTGCGAGGGTGTCATGCAGATCGCTCCTCGCAATCGCATGAGACTCCAGGCCCTCTTTCACATGGCAGATGCCATGTGAAAAGGGTCATAGTCATCTGATATTTGAATTAGGAACAGGACAATCTAACCAGTTATTCATGCCCTTTGCAAGATGTCAGGAAGAATCTGAAGTGGGGGACTTTTGGTGAGCTCAAGGATCCTATCATACTACAGTGTTATAGCGCTATGATTCCACTTTAACTGCTGTGGCTTCATCTTATAGAAACCTGGGATTTGCAGTTGGGAGAGGGCATTTAGAATTCCCAGCCAGAGCGCTCCTGGGCCTAGATAAACTACAAACCCCAGAATTCCATAGGATGTTGGCATGGCAGTTAAAGTGAATAATAACACTGCAACAGTATAGTGTGATAGAGCCCCAAGTCATATTACTGCTTGGAGGAGAGGAGGTGATAGAGATGGGCTTATTTAAATTATTTATCCCTACAGGGAAAAAAGAATAATTTGATCCATTTTCTCCCTGCTGTAGGAGTGTATTTGAAAACCGCACAGCTTTTGAAGAGTTCTCTCAGCAGAGAAAAAAGCCTCCCCTGTAGACTTACTCCTGATCTTACCACATTGCCTGGCTGAGTGGAGGGAGGAAGCAATAGAGGATTGTCACTGGCTATGTTCTAACAGCCAGCATATGATTTTGCAGGTGTTGCCCTGAAAATCTGGGGGTCCCAGAGGGACACCGTGATATGCTGCAAGTGATGGGGAAAGTATGCTCAATGGAGCACAAGTAGCAGCAATGCAAGAGGCAAGGTAACCTAGCGAGATCTTTTACCCAGTTTTTACGGGGTCAGGCCCAGTCAGAAATCACACAAAAAGGTTCAATGAATGACTTTATTAAACAGTAATGGCACTCATCAACGCAAACACTCACACACACGTCCAAGGCAGTGCACATGATTTTCTTCCTTCCACCTTACACTCAGAGCAATCTTATGAGGTAGATTAGGCTGGCAGAGACTGACTAGCCCAAGGTCACCCACTGGGTTTTTACTGCTCAGGAGGGACTAGATCTTATCACAGGGCCCTCTAAGTCTAAACCAGCCGTTCTTAATGAGGTCTTATAGTCTCAAAGGGGGTCCTGGCAGATTTGAAGGGGGTCACAGACTGAAAACTATGAGAAGGGAAGCCCCAAGGATATATATGGACCCTGGTAAATGAATTGATGAAAAATATGTAAACACTAACCTTAATTGGAGTCAGTAGTTTCCCTCCTGCTTATAATATCTTTCCAATGCACCATTTGACAGTTTCCATGATAAAATCCAAGGACAGAATTGATACTGTGAGAAGAGGTGACCTTTGACTGTCATTGCCTTAATTTGGAGCCTGATAACATGAAACTTACGGAAAAGCACTGAGCTCAAGGATTACGTTAGACCCAATAGATGTTCAGTTTCATACAATATTTTAAAATGTTTTGGCCAGTGTGCCTGAATGTTCAAGTTTTCTTGGTGTTCAGTAGTAAATTATTCTCTGTCTATCTGTTTGTGTTGTATCCCAGTTTAACAGGGACCCTGGAACTTAAGAAGAGCTCCTAAGGGGACTGTAGAAAAAAAAGTTGAGACTGGCTGATCTAAATACTCTAAACCAGAGCTTTTCAAACTTTTCATGTTGGTAACAAATTTTTTTAGACATGCATCATTTTGCAACACAGTAATTCAGTTTTACTAGCAAACCAGAGGTTAAACTAATCCCTTATAATAGATACAGACACATACGTAAATTGTAATAACAAAATGTATGGGGACACAACATATCTCATGAAAACTTTTCATATATTTTCAAAAATATATGATTTATAAATAATAACATATATTTTCAAGATTGTAGGTGACACTTCAGAAGACACACTAAAATGTTGTGGCACGCCATTTGGAAAGCCTTGTTCTAAACACTAAATGACATTGATTCCTTGTAGGTTTCATGGCTCAGTCGGTTTGGCTGAATCACCAGCTCCCAGTTCAATACTCTTTAACTACTGTACTACACTGACTGAGAGTTAGCTGCTTAAATAACTTAGCTGCAGTATGGTTCTGCACTTTTACTTGACACAGTTTTCCACGGGCATTTCCAATCTTTGTGGTTTGACTCATTTAACAGCAAATTTTGGGGGACTGAACTCAGGACATTTTGCATCCAGTGATCTGGTCTGCTGTAGAGTTATAGGTCATTTCAATGTGGAGTATGCTGCTTGAACAACGGGAAAAATAAGAAGAAGGGGGAAAAAATCCAGAGTGCACTTCAAGTGGTTCTCCAAATAACTGTCTAGTTTTTCCATGTGTTCTTGTTACTGGTATACCTCAGGTATACAAAGCAGATTTATTACTAAGCATTACTTTTTTAACAGACAATTCAGTACTGGAGGCAGAACTAACATGAAAAGAATAGAGATAGGTTCCTACACCAAAAAAGAAAAGCAGTTCAGCATGTTACAGCAAACTGGTGGCGCAGTGGTTAAATGCTGGTACTGCAGCCACAAGGTTGTAAGTTTCATCCTGCCAAGCTCCAGAGGTTGACTCAGCCATCCATCCTTCCTCAGGTTGATAAAACGAGTACCCAGCTTGTTGGGGGCAATTAGCCTAACACATTGTAAACCGCTTAGAGAGCACTTAGCTGATACGCAGTATAGAAATACACATGCTATTGCTATATTTTTATTTATTAGTTTTTATATAAAATTACATGATCTCCAAGAAATGTTTCTAATGTATACTAATATTCTATGTATAACTAATGTTAACACACTAAATAAAATAAAATAAAATAAAATAAAATACTTTTTTCTTTCTTTTTATGAAAAAAATTTATTAAGTAAAATTAAACATCATAAAACAATACACAAAACTAAAAATACACAGCAATACAAAAGAAATAGAAAGACAAACAATGCAAACTTCATATACCTAACAAAACTACAAATAATTAAAAATTGGTTCCCACCCTTATTGCAATAGCATGTTAGTTAAACAGTTACACATAATTATTAAATCCTTAGATTTAAACCAAGAAATTTAAACCAAAAAATTAATACTTGTTGCTAATCATGCTTATCATCCCAATTATATACTTACAAAATTAGTTAATTTGTAAAAAAAAACTATTATCCATTATACTTACTTATCAACTTATTCTATATACTACATTAGGTTCAACTGGTAATCAAACAAAATTACATATATTATCACTTAATCACTTACTGATTGCTTATGGTTGCCCATCACCTAAACTCTTTAGTTATTAACCTAATTCACAAAAATATATATGCCTTATTAACTTATTAACTTATTTTATATTCTATTTTCTTCTCTCCTAAATTAATCTTAGTCTGTATTAATTAATAATAGTAATAATCAGAGTAAAAAAGCAGTAATATCCTTCAAAAAAAGTGTTAGTAATCCTCTATGCAGGAAATATCTATTAGATGCAACAAACAGAGTAAACTATTAATTCCAATCACACTTCTCATACAGTAGAAAAGAAAGTTTACAATTTAAGTCCATCATTATCCTCAAATCATCTTTAAAAAGATTTATCAATATCATCATGAAATTTCCTTCTTTCTCAATAAACAGTAAGTCCATTTTTTTTCTTAGCATCCTTAGACTCTTCTCCTGACTCTTTTTCTTCTTTCTTACTTTCTTTTTTTTTTCTTCTCTCCAAAGATCAAGTCCTTTTTTCAGTTTTCCTAATGGGCCATTTATTGGTCAGTCATGCTCCACCTGTGTCTTTCATAAGATATCTTTTTACTTACAAGTAAAAATCAGCTCAGTAATTCATTCTCAGCTGGGAGATGGTGCCTTTCTGGTAAGTTTGTCCATCAAAAGAGTGTAATTTTTCCTTCTCTTGGAATCTTATAGAAATACACATTGTAAATTTTCCTTTAAGTCTTTTGATCAGTCTCAAAGATTTGATCTTTCCTCTTCTAAACTGAAGACCTGGGTAATGCATCACTTGAGCCCTTCATCCTTCTTTCATTGACTAAATTGTCTCTCTCTCTCTCCAGTTCAGACTGTATAGTTGTCTCAGTTTGGTTATTCATGACCTTAAAATTAGGAATTATTTCTGAGAGGATTCCTATCGCTTCCTTCTTGTCTTGAACAATTTTTTTCAGACTTCTGTTGAATTCTTGCAACTTCACCGCTCTCATACTGCATGTCTCCTGTAGCTCAGTCTATAATTGCTTCAAACTTCTTTTCAATTGAGACTTTAAATTGCCTGAATTGTGCCAGGAAGCTCACAAAATAATCCAGAATGTCATCTTCCTCAACTAAGTCTTTTTGATTTTAGAGCAGGGTTGGAGCCATTTTTATACATATAAAAAAAAAAAAGAGGAAAAGAGAACAATGCAAAACCTCCCTTTTCTCCAATGTTATTTTTTCCTGACTGTCTATTGTTCCGTGTGTTCCCACAGAAGGCAGCTTGTATTCCCAAATATAAGGTAAGAACTGTTCTTAAGTAAACTTTCTCAAAATGGTAAAAACTGGCAGAATGTGAACTAGCAAGCAGACCAACAAGATTGCCTTAAAATCCAATCTTAAAATCCCATTTTAGTAATTCCAAATATAGTGTTTAAAATTCTGTTCAGTTAAATATGTAAGCCATCATCCAGTCCAGTTAAGTAAAGCAAATATAACAGTGACAGTTCATTCATTCAGAAAGAAGAGAAGAATTATTACTCAAAGGGTCCAAGGTCAAAATCCATAGACCAAAAAAGAAAAAAAAATCAAATTTAAGAACTAATAGTCCTGTCCTTTAAAAATCCATAGTAAATCCTAAAGTAAAAAAGAGAGGAGAAAAACAAAAGTTGAATTATTTAGCTCATATAATTCATCTTTCCCACAGCAATCAAATGGAGTACTGTCTCTTTAAATCCTCAGTTAGATGAGAAGGCTCTTAAACTTTTAGGGATACTGTTTCCACTAGAACAGTCAAGGGCTTCTTGTCTTTCATAAGTAATAATGTTACAATACCATATACATATACACAGAAGAGGTCTGGGCCAAGGTTGGTGTACTGTCCATATGGGGGATGAATCACACACACACACACACTCACCAGCTCCACCAAAACATGCAGTCACCTCCACAGCTTCACAGCAGTCACTCCGTTCCCAAGTGGATGTTCCACAGATCCCAATCTTAACTGATTTGGAGTCTTTGGACTCTCTGTGTCAAAATCCCTCTGTGAGGGATTGCGATCTAGTGGGAGCTAACTAGATTGCATCCTCCATCAACCACAACTGGAAATCGGAACCAATAAAATACTAAACTAAAACTAAACAAACTAAAAAAAATTAACTAAAATGTTGACTAATCAATCTAACAAATCTAACAAATCTAATCTAACAACTAAACTACAATACTCATACACCAAAGGCCTTTGACCTCCTTCCTACCAAACTTTAATGAGAACATGAAAATGAAAAGAAGGCAAAATAATATTATTCTACCATTGCAATCCAGCTAAGCAAAACTACTAATAGCCATACCCACAAATTATTGCATCATCTGTATTCATGCTGCTCAGGAAGTCCTTAAACAGTTTCTAGTCTTCCAAGAAATCTTCAATCAGTTTGTCTTTTACAACCCACATTAATGGGGCCATTTGGGATTTTTCAACACATTAAATAATCCAGTCATCTATTGCTGTTTCTTCAGCTCATTTCCAGGTTTTTGCAAACGATATTCTTGCAGCTGTTGTCATATAATGAAGAAGGAGTCCATATTTATGATACAAATCTTTATTTATAATAACCAACAAAAACATTTCTGGAGACATTATAAAATCTACATTTTTTTTGCATTGACATATAAATTTAGACCAATAACTTTCTGCCTTTTTACAAGCCTATCACATGTGAAAAAAAGAGAATCCTTATCTTGACACCCTCAGTAATTATGTGAAACATACTTAGAAACTTTCAACTTGTTTGGAGTTAAATATCATCTATACATCATCCTATACATATTTTTGTTTAGATCAGTACACAAAGTAAATTTTATATCTTTAGACTACATTTCCTCTATTCCTCCAGTTGTACATTATAGCAAGATCCCTCATATCATAATTAAATCTATCTTTAAGGTGCATGTGAGCAAATCAAGATCTTTGCCTTCCTTAAAAAGTGTCTCCCTTTTTTAAAAATTCTCAATTATCTTGTTCAAAATAAATGAGACCCTCATAATGCAATAATCTATTTTTAACCCATTCTTTCCTGAAAAAAAAAAGCCTCCTGTAGTAGATTAGCAAGTATTACCGTGGGGGAAAAAACAACAACCTTTGTTTATATTTACTTCACGTACATAGAAGAGTTGTCGTAATGCAATTACTTTTCAAATTCTGCATGTATCTTGACTTTATCATATCAAAGATAACTGTGCCACCCCAGATCTTTGGTCATGTCTTCCGAGAGCCAGAAGTCTCTCATCTTTGATATCTGTTCCTTCAACCATACAAAACAGCAGACCTTATAATACAATTTAATGTTAGGCATTCCCTGACCACCTCTTTCTTTTGCATCATACAGTGTTTTAAGTCTTATTTTGGGTTTTCTTGCGTGCAAATTTTTCCCTGCCAAGGCACAAAAGGTGCTCCATTCCTTATAATGAGGGTCACTTGAAAGTAATATAAAAGCCTGGACAATACATTTTTTTTATTGCTGCAATTCTTCCCTGAAAGGATAGATTTAGTTTTTCCCATTTTTCTAAGTCTTTAATTTCTTTCCAGAGTTTTTCATAATTTTTCATAATTGACTGCTATTCTTCATAATTGTGACTCCAGATATTTAACCCCCCTTTTTTCCACTTTAAAGTTGGAAGGGGCAATTAGTTCATTTTCTTTCTCAGAAGCCATGTTTTTAGTCAACAGCTTTGTCTCATCACAATTCACTTTAAATCCTGAGCATGATCAGAACATCTTGATTTTTTTCCAGAAAAGCCTCATGGAGTCCAGTGAATTTTGAATCAGATTGTTTTCATAAGTCCTCAACTTATACTGATCTTTTAAGATCTTCACTCCACTTATCCTATCATCTTGTCTAATCTCTTTCAATAGCATCTCCAAATCAAAATACACAACGAAAGGGAGACAAAAAAACCTTGCCTGGTTCCCTTTTTTTTATCTCAGTGTTGTTGCATTGCCATTTACTGACATCTGACCTTGTTGCCCCAAATATATTGTCTTTATTAACCAAACTGAATTTTCTTCAAAGTCCTTTCCCTTCAGAATCTGAAATAAAAATTTCACTAACAGGAAATCAGTTTTTATCAATATGATATTCCAAATATTCAGTGAAGTTACAAACAGTTCTTACATTGTTCCTTAATTGTCTTTTTGATGGAAATTTGCACTGATCCTCATGAATATACTGAATGATTTGCCTCTTCAGTCTATTAACTAGAATAGAAGTAAATATCTTTTGGCCGTTATAGTGAATTTTTTGTTCAAAACTAACTGTAGAGACATGTGAAATGAACCCGATCAAGTAAGCCTTGCATAACTAAACAAAAATACCTTGAACTTTCTAGAGACCTCTTGAAAGTTTGTCTCAGAATGCATCCAGGGATTATTCTTCTTCATGGTCTCTGTGGCTGAGTCAAATGCGTTTACTGCTCCTATGCAGTACATTGTTCGGAAACTTCCAGAGCTGTTATGCAAGCATTTTGGCTGTAGCCTCTCCTCTGCTGGTACATATGACCAGCCATTTTCCTGCTCAAACCCTCAGTTCCTTTTTGTCCACTGCAGTAGCAACATTGAGGGAACAGTTTTGCTGTGAATTTGGGCTTGATTGTGGCTTGACTAGCTACTCTCTTCTCAGCCTTTCTGTTCAATTCAGCTCAGTATCTTGTCGACTTTGACTCAAACTGCATACTTCTCTTTGGTTCTCCTCACAGTTTGTCTGACTTTATTGGTGCCTCTTGGTGATATCCCTCAGGTAGTATACTTGTCCACCATGCCATCTGAGTCATTTAAGAAGTGTTCTTGTGGGGCTAAGATCCCAAATATGAATGGTCATTCCCATTGCCTTCTGTGTCTAGGAGAGAATCATAACATAGGCTCTTGCTCTCTTTGTAAGGCTGTGAAACCACAGGCCTGAAAGAATCACTCTTCATGCCTGAAAGCCCTCCTCTATGAGCAGGCCTTTATCTGCCTGGATGCTCCTTCAACATCCAGTCGATCCTCTGTTCCGCGCACTTCCTCGGTACTGATGCTTCTTTCCTCTACTTTGAGACCTGCTTCTAAGCAGCCATCTACTGAGGTTTCTGGACCTGAGACTGCCAAGCATCCTGCATCCAACCTTGCCATTGGTACAGGGAAATGAAAACATGAGGCCCACCATATCAAGGTCCCTTTGATTCCAGGCTCTTCCCCTGACCTCGAGTCAGTTTGAAAGCATACCAAATAGGAGTGCCATGAACAGAAGAAGAAAAAAAATCCAAGGACCTTTCTCAGTCTCAGCTACCTTCTTTAGTGGTTTCTATGATCACCTCTGGACCAGCCTCTCCAGTCCACTCACCACTTCATTCTTCCTTGGCTCATCTTTGCACCAATCACCATCTCAGAAATCTCCAGAGGTGGCTCTGATATCAGATGGCAAAAAAGTTGACTGTCCATCCAGGGGGCTGCAACACTCATTGGGCCTTCCTGTTCATTCTGAGTCCAGACCGTCTCTGTAGGGGACTCACACTCTGACAGATGTGGCTCTTCTGCGTTCTCCAACAGCCCACCGTAGGCCTCCATCCTGGCAGTCCCTGTTGAGGTCCTTGGGTTTGCCAAATGCAGGGGCTAGAGATCTCTCTCTGGGTTGCCACTTATCCAGAACGCAACTCTGGTCTTCTCCTAAGGCTAAAGATTCTGGGCAGTTGAGCCAGAGTCGTTGTTGCTGGTCTCTCCATTGTCACCAAGGTTTTCCTTTGGAAGTGGATAATCTCTGTGAAATGGTCATAGAGTACTACAACCCTGATTAATTATTATCCCAGGCACTATGGTCCATCATGCTACCACTACCCATATGACTATGGGGACTGAAGCCCATCTTGTGGTTACTACAGACAGCAGATTCCTTATCACCATACATCGTGGCATAGAAATTCTCCATACACAAGTGAGCTATCCCACTCTTCCCAGTGTCATCTGCAGTCCCAGTCTCCTGCTTGCATCTGTCCTTCTCATGGCTCTGAAAGGTCTCCACTGCCTACAGGAACTCTTGTCCTGCATCCACACTGTCCACCAATGTACCTCATGCTTCAACTGTTACCACTAACATGCCACTTCTGCCCACTGTCTCCACCAATGTTCCAGCGCCTTCACAGGCCTCACTGCTTTCTCTTCATCATGGCACTTATCCACCAGT